>DWQW01004190.1:0-20469 GCA_018249695.1 Heliconius erato demophoon | reverse complement strand
GCGGCGTTGAGTTCTGCCACTCAACACGCAATGCCTCCAGAATTCGGCAGAAAGTGGGGAACGGAGTGTCTTAACACTAGATTCCCTCTGCCTACCCTGCTGTGTGCGGGATACAGCGTGAAGCTGAATTTTAATCTCGTCATTAGATTTACAACTATACTACAGTTTACTAACTACCCGTAACGACTGTCGTTGTCAAACTGACAGCCATGACCAATTGATTAACGAGCCTGCTGAAGCATGGGAAGTCATCTATCTGCACACCCATCAACTTCTGATTGGGGTAAGAGGTGCTTTACCCGATTAATCTGGTCCAATTTTGTGACCATTGAGTTGTAATGTGAATGAAATTAGGCTGTGAATCTAAATACATATGTTTTGTGTAACTATTGCGTTAGTTATTTGTCTTGTTTTAGCTTCACGCTGTATCCCGCAAATAGCAGGGTAGGCAGAGGGAACCTGGAGACTCAGTGTTAAGACATTTCGTTCCTTAAGACACATCCGTTCCTTATTTTCGCCAAATTCTGGACACAATGGCCCCTTTAATTTTTATACTTCATCAAATCAATAGATTTTCTAATGTTAGGTGGGTACATTAGAAAATCTATTGATTTGATGAAGTAGAAGAAACTGCATGCGTTGTTTCATAGAAGGGTAGGTAGCGAGACCCTAATGTCAGAACACTTCATTATTATTATTACATGAATTCCAATCATGAATACAGTTTTAAGAATTTTCAAATTTTATTTTACATTTATGATAGAAAAAAGTTGTTTTGAAATCGTATAAAAATTTTACCGTAGCGGGATTTCAACCCTTTCCTCTTGGAAGCTGTCCAAGAGCTGATCACATACGTCAGACCTCAATAATAATCTTATAATTTACAATCGTTATGAAAAAAATGCATTTTAATAAAAAAAAATATCAGTATCAATATAATATAAGATATTTTCCAATTAGAGCGTAAGAAGGGCTCAAATGTAAGTTGAATTTGCGCCACTCATTTACTCATATTTATATTAAATAAAATACAGCTCTAAAAATTACAATTTCAATTAATTTTATTAAGTTTTTGTAAGAAATGAGATATTATTTCTGTGCATACTAAATGAATATATTTATTAAACATATTTATTACTTTTGTACTGAGGCCAGTCGTGGCGCAGCGGCACAAAGTGTGACTGTAAAATCGATTGGTTGTGGGTTCGATCCGCACTCGAGGAGATGAAATATTTACTTAAGTTTATATTTCCATTTCTTCGCTCTGGTGTCGAGGCTAAGCGCGACGTTGAGTTCTGCCACTCAACACGCAATACCTCTAGAATTCGGCAAAGTGGGGAACGGAGTGTCTTAACACTAGGCTCCCCCTGCCTATCCTCCTGTGTGCGGGATACAGAGTGAAGCTGGTTTTGGGCAATTTTGTGTTCTTCTAAATTATGTCTTCGTCATTTAACGGAGTAAACAGAAACTGGTGAACCCAATAGGGTATTTTTCTAATCAGATCTTGGATTGAGTTATTTCTGTGTTCAATTCCCATTCGTTCAAACACCACTTTAAGTTATTACCAACATATATGAAGAACTGCTTTTTAATCCTATATATATTATACATAATAATGAAACCAACGAGGCTTATTAAACATCTACAATCCCGCTCAGACCTTAAGGCATTTCATAAGATTTAATCTACAAAGTGGTTTTTGTATTTTCACCGTTAAATCTTATATTTTAGATATTCGAGACCAAACTTAATGAGTCGTGCTATATCTATATGTGTCTATTAACTTGAGTAAAATTATAATTGGTAACTTAAATTAGTTTGGCGTTGAGTTCCGCCTCTCAACACGCAATGCTTCTAAATTTCATCGGACAATGGGGATTGGAGTGTCTTAACACTAGGTTTCCTCTGCCTACCCTGCTGTGTACGGGATACAGCGTGAAGCTGATTTGAAATTAGTTCATATATTTAAATTTAGTTAGCCTAAGGTTAGGACCTCTTAATAAATATTTTCTCAATTATGTGATTCTCGATCGGTTGATACTCTACAGTATCAGATTGTAAGTTTGTGGATTCGATTCCCACTCGAGAAAATTAATTAATTTGCTTTAACATTATTTTCCTTTTAACCTGCTATGCGGGAGACAGCGTGAAGCTAGCAAGAATGGAATATAAAAATATTTTTTTAGGGTTCCGTACCTTTTTAAAGAAAAAAGGAATCTTTATAAGAACACTTTGTTATCCGTCTTTCTATATGTCGGTCTGTCTGTCTGTCAAGAGCTTTTATCTCAGGAACACTTGGAGACATCGGGTTGAAATTTAAACCATATACCCAGATCTAAAGCCCCATGATTTCCTAAAAAAATTCTACATTTACTTAAAAAAAGATATGGTCATTTCTTATTCACAAATTTCACAAATAACACGTTTTTCAACACTATCAAGACAATCAAAATTCACATGGTACTTCCGGATGACCTAGATTTTAAAAAAAATGGCAGTTAGCATTTACAGGTAGTAAAATTTAAGAAAAAATTGGAAAACTATACATTTGCGGATAAATCCTAAAAATAATAGCCTTAAAAAGGGAGCAAAATTACGAAAAAAATCCGGTTTTTTGTTTCCTTACTTCGAAACGATAATATGATGTATAGCTTGTTGATTTTAATAAATTGACTATACAACACTAAGAGTTATTAATTTCAAACCAGCACATCTGGAGAGGCCACTTGTGGCGCAGGGGCACGATCGCGTGACTGTAAACACGACAGAGTTCGATTCCCACTCGAGGAAATGTAATATTTAATATTTTTGTTTCTTCGCTCTGGTATCGAGTCAAAACGCGGCGTTGAGTTCCGCCACTCAACATGCAATACCTCAAAAATTAGCCGCAAAGTGGAGAGTGGAGTGTCATAACAGTAGACTTCCTCTGCCTACCTTGCCTATACGGGATATATCGTGAAATTAAAAAAAAAAGAAAAATCAGTTCCTGATATAAGCGCGTTCAAACAAACAAACTAAACAAATAAACTCTAATATCAAGTACAGTTAGAGTCAACAATAATTAAAATCCAATATAAATAATAGTTTCTTAAACCTGTTCAAAGCGAGATTGTACGCGGGATGTCGCTGACACTTTTGTTGGTGGAACAATGAATGATACGATTTTGCAGTTTTTCCATTTGTCTATGCCAGATGTTTTGAATTTATATTTTTTATGGTTTTTAATATTTATTGGAAGTCAGTCGTCGCATAACATATGTTTGGCTGTAAACGTGACAGGTTGGGGGTTCGATCCCCACTCGAGGAAATGAAATATTATTTGTGTAGTTTATTTTATTATAGTTTACATATTTGTGTATGTGTATTGTAAGTTATTGTATTTGTGTATATCATATTGTATTGTATTTGTTTTTTGTTCGCAGTTAACTTTTAATTAAATTATCGAGCACACCTACAAAATTATCTCCCACACAACAAGGTTGGCTGGTAGAGAATGCTTTTTAATGTAATTTTTTATTTCTAAAAATTGTGTGCAATAAAGAATAAAAATAAAATAAAATAAAATAAATATTTATTTAAATATATATTTCCATTTCTTCGCTTTGGTGTCAAAGTCAAAGAGCGGCCTTGAGTTCCGCTACTCAACATGCAATGCTTTCGTAATTCGGTGGATAATTGAGAACGGAGTGTCTTAACACTAGGTTCCTTTCTGTGAGCGGCATACAGCGTGAAGCTGAAATATTTAATGTAAAAGAAGCTAAAGTAATATAAATACATAATGCTATAAACGTGAAGCCTCTATAATTTTGGCGTTCCTAGTGTTAGTTAGATATGCGGTGTAAGGTACCGCTAATTGTGGAGAAGGGTAAAATATAAATTATGAATACTTTATCTAATAAAATTTTTAATATACTATGTATATAATACTATTTACCCGTCGCTACTTCGCCTGTGTATAACGTAAATTTTGTTTGTTGCTTTTCCCGTGAGAATGTTGAGATAACATGCTAAATTTCGGCGTTTTAAGCGCGTTGCGTTTCGGCGAAATGTTGTTTGGCAGCCACTTTCTAGCTTTATATGAAATTCGCCGCGTAATTAAAACCTGCAGAGTACCCCATCTACAGTTACGTATTTAGATTAAGAAAAAAAAAGTGAAAAGAAAAGTGAAAATTTACTGGTATTTCATTAAAAAAAAACATTACAAACTTATGTTTGTAGTTCATTTTATACAAAATAAGTGCATACGTCTCCAAAGTTAAGTTTGTAAATTTTATAAGTTGTAATTTTCATTGGCTTACAATCGTGAAGTTGGTACGGAACCCTCGGTACGCGAATCAGACTCGTATTAAACACATAACAACTAGGATAGCTGCGTGATGATTCTTTTTTATTTGGGATAATGCTTATATTTCATTACGAAAAGGTTTTAAGAGCCCAGAGACAGCGAGCAAGCTGACAGTAAACAGGTAGGTTGGGGGGTTCGATTGTTATCCCAAGAATATTATTATATTTCTTTGCGCTTTAGTAAAACAAAACACGGCGTTAAGCTTCACCAATACATTATATGTTTAGAAGCAATATACGATTTGGATGGAATGCCATGAAGGAAACCTAGCACTAACACTGTTCCTGATATACGGGTTATAGCTTGAAGACGATAAAAAAACAGGGTTTAAAAATAATCATTTCCACGATTCAAAGCACGACTTCTCTGACGTAATTGAAGCGTGGACAATGTAAGCGGAGTATCATAGTTTATTCTCCTGCTTTTTATTGTTTGCGGCACACTTTGTTCTCTATTAAGAACATCTATTTGTTAAAGAAAATATTTTTTTCTGCTGTCGCTCAAACGATCAATTTTTTTTGTGTTGATATTTAAAATATTGTAAAAGCTGCGTTTATTTTTCTAGTTTTATTTCTATATTGTAACGAAAACTAAATTTAATTTGATTTGTTTGATTCAAATTAAAAATAAAATCTTTTATTACTTATTCTTTCTTTACTTATATTATTGGCTGTAAAATTTATTTGTTTCGACGCCTTAATCTCAGGAACTGCTGGTTTGAATAGAGAAAAAAACTTTGCGTTGGATACTGAGGAAGCCTATAGGATATATTATATTACGTGAATACAATCTAACCTAATGTACCTACGATCAGAGCTACCTCGGCCACTCAGAATATGTCATAAACAACACTTAGTTTTTACTATTTAAGCTCAAGAGGAGTTGAGCCAATTTAAAGCCACTCTTTATGTAAATATACTTATTTTTATTTTCTTCATCTTCTTTACAGGACAGTGTCCGACTTTAAACGGGATGGTTGCGGGTTCAAAGCCATTTGTGGCATCTTTTTGATTCCACCACTCGACGCGTAATGTTTCAAACTTTTTTTTTTCTTACTATCTTGTGTAGGGCCATGAAGGAAAAACATATTATCAGGGAAAAACCGTGAAGCTGTTGTTTTTTTTAAATAGTGATATTTAATGTATGATAGGTGTCAGAATTAAACATAAAACAACGAAAAAGTATTTTTAACAATTAGGGAACTCACTGACCACATTTTTAATAAACTCGCTCAACAAATCAAATTAGCAGGAAAAACACGCATGGCACCCACGCTCGGAATTAATTTTACACGCTCTAGGAATCACTTGCCACTGTGAATGCGGTCGTATGGTGCGAGTCAACTTTATGTTTATTATTCACCTTCACTCTGTAGACTAGTGTTGAAACACTCCGTACCCCACTTTTTGCCGAATTCTGGAGGCGTTGGTGGCTCATTGCCTCGACAGCAGGTCGAATTAATGAAAATATGAAATATGTCGTTTCCTCGAAAAGGGAATCGAACCCACAAGCTGTCGCGTTTACAGTCATACACTTGTGCCCCTGCGCCATTACTTCTGGGCTTGCTTTTGGGCGAGAGTATATTATGTTTATCATAATGTATGCTAAAAAAAATTTTAACAAAAAGAAAAACCGACTTCAAACAACGAAGTAAGAAGTAAAAAATAATTTTACATAATACATTATGTAAAATTATAAACGTATATTGATTTTGTTAAACAAAAATAAATTAAAAAAATATATAATTTTGAATTCGGTGCCAAGTAAAACAAACAGGCTTAGTAAATACATACTGTAGTAAAATTGTTGTAGTATTAGCTTGACACGGTTCACCCAGTCAAGAGTTCTGAGGTAACAAACGTAGAAAAATAAATACAGTTAAATTGTTAACCTCCTTTTCTTACAGAAGTCGGTTAAAATACGCTTTCATGATACGGTAGGATATTATTTGAACATATAAATGATAGCTGTGGAGTCAATATCTATCACTTTTGACTAATTTTCTATATAATTTGAATGGCTGATATCAACGTTTCGCTTTATTTCGTCATAAGTAAGGAATAAATAAGAGTCGAACTTATAACCATCGCGTTAATAGTCAGGCAATGTACACCTCCGTCACGAGGGTCTCTCATTCAATCAGTTTTAAATTATTTTATTTCATTTCCAAATCAAAGCCTAGAATTTTCTAATTTAAGTGCCATTTTGTTTAAGAAACCCTATAAATAGAAGTTCTTTTATTAATAAAATTCTCATATTTCATTGAAAAGCTGCGTAAAGTCAGATCGAACAATGAACGAATATTTGGAAGAATACCTCCCGGTATTAAATTACACTCGAGTACCTTTTTTGTATTAGGATCTATAATTTTTCTATTTATTAATTTCTTGATAAACTAAGTTGCATTGAACTTTAAGTATTGGAAAATGTATACATATCTATATACAGCTTCACACTATATCTTGCATATAGCAGGGTAGGCAAAGGGAGCTAATGTTGCGACACTCCGTTCCTCACTTTCCGCTGATTTTTTCGAGATATTGTGTGTGTTAAGTAGTGAAACTTAACGCCGGGCTTCGCCTTGGGGCCATAACGAAGAAATTAAAAATGTCAATAAATAATTTTTCAGTCCTCCGAGTGGGGATCGAACCTAAAACAGCTGCGTTGCAGTCACACCCTTGCCCTCGCCCTTACCCCACGTCGGCTTCGTATTGTAAAATAATATAATAATTTCTTAAACAGGTAAACTTTTCATCTTGTAGATATATGGAACTGTTTCGTCACTAAAGACTATGTATCAGACAACACACAAACAATAGTCCTTAGAAAGTTTAACTAAATCGTTTTTCGGAAAAACCGGGACTTATTCTATTCCCCTAGAAATTTTACATCAAGTCCACGCAAGTAAAGTAGCGGGTGACGACTAGTAAAGAAATATAAATAAAAAAGAAATAATTTTAACTTTCGAATGGTTTCCATATTTACCTCATTAAAATTTTGTTTTATAGATTTAAAGCGAATAAACTTAAAGCTCCAGTTAGCTGGGCCAGTATTTTTTTGTCGTTGTTTCATTAAGTTCTGTTAAGGATATAATTTCTCGTGGAATTATAAGTTTTTAGAACAAGTATAAAAAGTTGAAATATCAGGATAAGTTGTGGCACTCGAATCCATGCCTCTTGGAAACCGATAAAGACGTTTGTGATATCGTCGGTTCTATGATTCGCGAATTCGAGTCCCGCTACGTTAATTTTTTTTGTAAATTTTCTAAAAGTATTTGTGTGGAATAAAACAAAAAAAAAATAAGGAATTATTTTTTACGGCAGAATGCTGAAGGCAACTCTTTTTCTAAGTAATTTAAAATAAAATCTATAATAATAACGCACAGCGCAGCGTTGAGCTCCGCCAACGCTCAACACGCAATGCCTCAACAATTCGATGGAAAGTTGGGAACGGAAGTGCCTTAATGGGGAAAGGGGCCTTACCACTAGGTTCCCAAATTACCTCTGTGTATCCTGTTATATGGGAAATGTAGCGTGAAGACAAAAAATGTATGTAAGTAAACCTATAATAATGAAATTACAAAACACGCCACTATTAAGGATTCCAGCTCTGTAATCTCTTAGTGTTTGCCGTTGGCCCTGAGTTGATTTACTATAAGGGTACCTAAAAGCGAAATTCTAGGTTTCATTATTTACTCCAGTTAAGACTACGACAATTGACGTCTGGAGTACGTCTGAAGTAGACTTTATATTTACCAAATTAAATTGTAATTAACGAAAGTGAGTATCAAAAGATTAATTAATTTATTTTTTTTATTAAAGTTTATAATTTTTTAAAATTATAATATTTATTTGGAAATTTTGTGTAATTTGATAAAATTGGTTAATTTTATTTGAGGCCAGGCGCGGCGGCACAAAGTGTGACTGTGAAACCGACTGGTTGTGGGTTCGATCCCCACTCGAAGAGATAAAATACTTACTTAAATTTATATTTCCATTTCTTCGCACTCGTGTCAAGGCAAAGCTCGGCGTTGAGTTCTGCCACTTAACACGCAATGCCTCAAGAATTCGGCAGAAAGTGGGGAACGGATTATCTTACACTAGGTTCCCTCTGTCTACCCTGCTGTATGCGGGATACAGCGTGAAGCTGATTTATTTATATATTTATTACACTAAATTAAAGGCACACAACGACAAAAACAAGTAGAAACTCAGTTTTAATATTACACAAACAATATCATCATCTCCATGAAATGTCCATGTAATTTGCGAATATTTTCGGCATAAAATTATGAACGGGCTCCATCAAGCGGGTCGTTCATTAATTTTATGACGCTAATAAACATGGAAAGTACACTATATGCGATAAATTAAGCAAACCTACCTGTGAATAACCCTACTTGATTATTACGTCAGCATTGTATAATCAAGCAATTTAATTTATCTTTACCCAATTTTATGGATTGCGTAGAGTGGGAGTGTATAGTATATGTATAGTCTATAGTCAGTAGCGGAACTTAACGCCGAACTTTAGCGTGTGATGACAGTTCAACTTAACACTAGGTTCCCTCTGCCTACTTTGCTGTGTGCAGGAAACAGCGTGAAGCGTTTTTTTAACAAGCTAAACTAAATGTTAGAGGCCGCCGTGGCGTCATCGAGCTGTGCCAAGACACTCCCTTCCCCACTTTCCACCGAATTATGGAGGCATTGCGTATTGAGTGGCGGAACTAAACGCCTGTTTTGCCTCTACACCAGAGCGAAGAAATTAAAATATAAATTTAAATAAATATTTAATTTCCTCGAGTAGGCATCAAACTCACAACCTGTCGCGTTTTCCATCACCCTTTGTGCCCGTGCGCCACGACTGGCCTTAGTTAGTGCCTATGCAAAAATAAATTTTCTAACTAAACTAAATCATAACACTGCATTGACTGACTTTTTATACAATGTAATAAAGCTAGCTATTAATATTTCACGCGAAAACCGGTGGCGTATTAACGCAGTCATGAAATATGGCCGATTAATCTCATTCTGGGTTTAGTTAATCTAAAATAAATAAATAAATAAAATAAACGCTGTATCCCGCATATAGTGGGGTAGGTAGAGGGAACTTAGGGTTAAAACACTCCGTTTTCCATCCTCTGTTGTATGTTGTACATTGCGTGTTGAGTGGTGAAATTCAGATCGAGAACTAGACGAAGCTTCGTCTTGTTACCAGAGCGTGAAAATTAAAATAATTTATTCCTCCGCAGGAATTGAACCTGTAGACGTTGTCTTTTCATTTCGGCGGTGCACAACAACGGTCTATCTAAATATCTATTTTTCAATAAAGCCACCATTCTGCCTTATGAATTTTGGCCAAGAACGTGCTTCTAATATTGAATACTTACCTCGTAGAATGTGATACTGAAGTCGTGAACTAGTTTGAAGCATGTATGTATGTATGTAAGCCTTAGATTCGGGTTCGAATCCAATCGAGGTTAACATTTTTGAATTCGTAATTTTAATTAAGATGGGTTTTAGGTGTTAAGTGCCTTTATTAATATATAAGAATACATATGCTGATCAAATTTGTCATAGGGGTATTAGGATATTAGATCTGGTTCGAGCTCCGATGTTGGACATACAACTTCTATACTCGTATGTTTTTTCTCCGATATGTCTGGAAGACTGAAAGATGAAAAACATGAATGTAATTTTAATTTTACTTATTTATTAAAATTTATTTATATGCTGTATTGTATATTTTAAATAGGTATTTTTTTTATATTTTACAGTCATTAACTGCTGAAATTCTTGCAAAGCAGCAGCAGCAAAAGACTTTATGATAATTCAATTCACTTATCAACATAAAATATTAATACTATACATTTTTTAATTTTCGAGATAGCTTCACAGTGATTTTCATAATTTTTTTAAATGGTCGAACACCAAATACCACATAATATAGTTGAAAAGGACCTTTGTATTATCAGTATTTTTTTTTGTACTTAAATAAAAAAAAACAGTTATTTTTGGGAACTGCTGCTATTTTTTTCTTACATCAATTTTCTAAGTAATATATATTTGTTTGCCTTACGTTGTATCCTACCGACAGCAGGGTAAACAGAGGGAACCTAGTCTTGATACATTCCGTCACCCATTTTTCACCGAAATAGGGAGGATTGCGTGCTAAGTTGCGGAGCTCAACGCCACACTTTGTCTCGACGCCATAGTAAAGAAATTAAAATATTAAATATTCATATGCACAATCTGTCGCGTTTACTGGCACACGTTTGAGCCCCTGCATCACAACTGGCCTCAACTAACAAGATTCATAATTATTTTAACAAATGGTTTTATTTTGTTACAGATACTTCCCAAACCAGATGTGTAAATGTAAGAATGTGACATTAAGATCTCCCAGAAATAGTCCGAAAATGAAACGTCGTTTGCCCGCAGTCAGAGAAGAGACTAGGAGCAGTAGTATATGTAATAGTGACACAGTGTTGTATACCATGATAATATCAACAGCAGTGTTAAGTTACGTGAATAGTTTAAACGGAGATTTCGTACATGATGACATACCCGCGATTGTTACGAACGGCGATGTAGTGGGCCACAATAGCTTAAAACAGCTATTCTTGGATGACTTTTGGGGAACTCCTATGGCTGATCCTAACAGCCATAAATCGTATCGGCCGTTGACTACTTTGTCTTTTCGGTAAGTTCTAGATTTTTTTATTTTGTAGATTATTTTTAGTCTAATTAAAAATTATTTAGGCAAATGAATTTTTATGTGTGGATTTTTAGATTTTTGTGTTTATTTATCTTTAGGTAATATGATTATACTGTGGATAGATGAGTTATCTGGAAAAATTATCTGTGGAATTCATATTAAAAATAATATTTATATTTATAAAAAATAAATAATAGTATGTGAATTATATATGTAAATTAGTAATATGTATGTTATGACCAGAATCTATACTGAATGCAGATACATCCTAAATAGCTGGATTTTTAGCTTCAGGCTGTATCCTGCATAAGGGTAGACAGAGTGAGCCTAGAGTTAAGACTATCCGCTCCCCACTTTCCGCCAAATTCTGGAGGCATTGCGCGTTGAGTGGCGAAATTCACCAGAGCAGAGAAATCAAAAAAAAAAATCCATTTCCTCAAGTGGCAATCGAACCCACAATCTGTCCCTTTTACAGTCACTTTTCGTACTCTGCTCTTATATACATATATACTCGTATTATACATGTTATAAAACTTTCACAAATTCCTCGTTTGGTGAAGACGTAGCCTCAAGCGTGACACGTCGCGTTCCTAGTTTATTTCTACCTGTATCTATATATGTACTGTAAATCTGTTTAATACTCAACTATCGACGTCAGTAACAACTTCGAATTCTGTTAAAGTTTTGTAGCTTTTTCGACATAATTTTAGTTTGTAAGACTATGATAATTCATATGGATTACGTTTATTAATTTTTATACATCACGTACACTATTTTTGTTAAAACAAACTGATTAAATATGATATTTATTGATTCATTTAATCATTTGGTACCTCCAATCACCTTAAATAACGAAATAACAATAATAAGGAACCTCATCACTTTCACCATTACTTTAAGCGCGTGCGCTGCAAAAAACTGTACGTTGTGTGACAGATATATTTAATTTAATTAATTTTAAAAAAAGTCTGCGACACCGTATATCTATCTGTTATAAATAAGTGGCAATAAGGTATTTTGTTACAAAAAGTAATTGAAAATTGTAAGCTGATATTTCATCGATTTTTTTTGACATATATATTTGAAACTTACGAGCGAAAGTTATTTCATTATCAAGGAAATTTTATGAAGACAATCTTTGGCTTTTCTAGCGTGTATATTGGACGTATACTTTTCGAGAAAATGTAAAATTAAAATAATTTAACGCCCTGTTTACGGTCGCAAGCGAATCACGCGGGGGCGCCCTTGCCGCCGATGACGTCCACATAGTGCTTGTCTTTTTCCAGAATTATGAAAACAAGTTGTTCATGATTGAATGGATCAATCTGTTGGCAAATGTAGTATAATAAAAGTATTATAGGTGATATGCGGGCGAAGCCGCAAATGGGCCGCTAGCTGTAGATAAATAACAATAAAGCTTATAAATACTTGAGATACTGAAACAAAACTTGTAAACATATTCAAATAAGTGTGCAAGCTTAGTTTGAAAAAAATAGTTCTGACACATGTATAGAGACTCCTCTTTTAGTGACATAGTAATATGCACGTAAAAAATTAAAAAATAGTATTATTTATTTGTTAATAAACATATTTTTTGCTGATGCTATTTTTATAGCATTATCATTACCTACATATTTCTATGTGCTTGTAAGTTTAATTTTACAATTGATCATCTATACTAATATTTTTTTAGTTTCGCACAGTATCCCGCACATATCCCGTTCTTTTTAAAACTTCTTCTGTTCATCACTGTTCGCCAAATTCCGGAAACATTGCGTGTTAAGCGATGGAACTCAACGTCCCTCTTTTTCTCTTTAAAAAAAGGGAAGAAAGAAATGAAAACTAATAACTAAATAAATTATAGCAATATTTGCCATTATCATTACATATCACATACATTTTAAATTATCATATCCACGGTTCTTTGACATTAAAAATCTTTCTAAATTTCTAAATTTCAGTCAACAATGTTTAAACTAAATAAACTAACACATCAGCAAATTTAGAGACGACACTCTAATATCATAAAATCACAATCATTTTAACACCACACATACGTACATAGGTAGCATATTAAAAACTTAACATGTATGTAAATAAAAACGGTTTTCCCGTGAAAGGGTCCACGAGCGTGCATAATAAATTATGATAACGTGTGACACCCGCGCAAGCAAGACTAGCTCTTATCGCGTGCCGAATTTGCGTATTATGAAATGTATATTTATGGCGCTTTTGGCTAGTAAATTTTAACGAATTGTCATTTTAATCTCGGGACGTGAGCTAAAAATAAATACGGCTATATTAAATGACAAGTTGAAAGGTCGTACATTATGGAATAAATAGCTGTGTACATTAGTGTTATTAGAGTGATAGTGTTTTAGTGTGAAATGTTGCGGATTTTTTGGAGTACGCTAGGTTTTTAGGAGATTGTGAGTGATTTAAGTAAATCAAATAAATCAGCTTCACGCTGTATCCCGCACTCAACAGGGTAGGCAGAGGGAACCTAGTGTTAAGACACTCCGTTCCCCACTTTCAGTCGAATTCTGGAGGCATTGCGTGTTGAGTGGCAGAACTCAACGCAGCGCTTTCCCTCGACACTAGAGCGAAGAAAATGGAAATATAAATATAAGTAAATATTTCACTTCCTCGAGTGGGGATCGAACCCACCAGTCGATTTACAGCCACACTTTGTGCCCCTGCGCCACGACTGGCCTCAACTATACCTATATGTGACAGATTGATGTTTTGATATTGTATATGGAAGAAAGTTTTGTTGTTGTTATTACTAACCAAATGTTAAGATGCTACGTTCCTATTAATACACTTCCGTTCCCAACTTTCCGTACTAGGTTCCCTCTGACTGTCCTGTATACTATGCTATATGTGGAATACAACGTGAAACAAAAAAAAAAAGAAATAGAAACTCCTTACGCAGAAAACCCCCATAAACAGGAGAAGAGAAAAATATTTTGAAAACCATAAAATTTCCAATATATAAGCCGATATAAACTTAAAAATATACCCCATCACGTCTACACGCTAATCAGGGATTATTCACCCGATATTGTTTGCCTCATATCACTTAGAGAGGAATTATTACAAAGCGGATTTGTACCATTGTTCAATGGAACAAAAGCCTTTGGTAATTACTTGGTACAATTGATGGAGCTTAACACCGCGGTACTGTTGCTATTATTAAGATATCATCGCGATGTGCACGAATAATTATATTTTGGTAATTGTATCTTGTATTGTTATGTTCGTATTTTGTTACAATCTATATGGAGGCAGGCATGTGTGGATATTATAAGAATTAGATCGGAATATTTATTATCTTTATAGAAACAATTAAAATTTGCATATAAGCCTTACTCCTCTTCCTCTTTCTCTTCTTCTTTGCTTCCTGCGTGTGTTCTCCATACAACGTAATGTTGGTGATTTGATTTTGTATTCAAGTAGTACGTTCAAAACGCCATTATTAAAGAACTGAACTCAGAAATCTCTGATCTTAGGTTTCAATATACTGTAGTAGTTTGAAACTAATAACCTGATTTTAGTACATCGCACGTAGGATATATAAATCCTCTTCCTCTATAAATGAATCAATCAACATAAAATGGTCTGTTTTTGAAATTGTAGTTTCTGAGATAAACGCGTGCAACCAATAAATATAGATAGATTATTTATAGAATCTTTAATTTGATTTTTATAAATTAAATTGGATATTTTTTATCATGTGTTCTCCTATTGTATAACATGACCTTTCTCTTACTTTATGATGGGGGTTTCTTTTTTGAGTTTTCCATACAACGTGACATTTGCGAAGTGATTAGTGCTCAACTAGCACATTTGGTTTGATCCCACAGGAGAATTATTAAATTTTAAAAATGATCACTATCTTTAGTCATTGTCAATCATCATCTTAAGTCTCTGTGCGGAGAAAAGAGACCGGAGAGTATTGAACTTAATTGTCTCTGTATATCCTGCCATGCAGAAAAATATGAAGCTGAAAAAAAATAACGTTATCATATTCTACACAAATACAAACAATTCAAAAATACAAGAGTATTTCATTTTTTAACAAATAAAAAAAATATTATTGTTGGTTCTATTGTAAAATGCACTGACATTTTGGAGCGTTAGATTTGAATGTATTTTTAAACGGTTTGATATGAAGGCAGAAGCCATAGTAGCCATATGTTGCTTTTGTTACACTACCAAAAAGTGAAATACATTCATTTTATATTTCTAAACAAATGTATTTAAAGGTACAGGTTTGATTTTTTTAATATATTATTGTGTTATGCTTAGTATAAAAAAGAATGCGGACGTAAGAAAATTCATTAAAAAAAATTAAAGACTTGGAACATCTGATGAACTGTCAAAAAAGTTAAGCTTAACCAAAAAGAATAACAAGCCGACTTAGTAAAAGTTAAATATAAACAATCAAGATCAGGATCGTCGTGGGGAAGAGGCACTAGCGCGTAGATTATGGGTTCGATACCACTCGGAGGTATGAAATATTTTTCGCGCTCTGGTAAATATTTTTTTTAGCTACCGCTAGCTCAGGTGGGAATGGAACCCACAATCAGTCGATTTTTCAGTCACACTTTTTACCCCTACGCCATGACTGAAATGAGGCCTCATTACAGTTTTAATATTAATCAAACGTAAAATAACATCTCGAAATGCGGCCTCATTTCTCATCTTAAAGCAAAACAAGTAGCAAACAGAAGGCTATCCAAAGCATATTTTTAAACTATATACTAAGTAGAATTTTGTCCAGAATATGAAAACAGCGTCGCCAAAATCGGATTACAGGGGTAGGCTTTCTCAAAAACTTGTAGGGTCCCCTCAGGTCTTTAATCTTATTGGGTCGAGCCTTCAACCTAGTCTGGTTTGTGTAAAGTATTAAAATAAACTTTTATTTGTGCTGCTATTATATATTTTTCTTTTATAAATAAATAAATATATTATGTTTATATGGCCGCCGTGGAGTAGTGGCACAGTCTGGTCATGGTTGTGTGTTCAATTCCCATTCGGGGGAATGAAGTATTTCCATATCCTCGTTCTGTTTAGAAGATAAAGTTGACTTACGTCACTTTCAAGCAATATCTCTATAGTTAGGCGGACGGTTGAGGATGGAGTGTACGAGCGTAAACCTACAAAATATTTCTCGCTCGTCTTACATATATTTTACCTAAATAAAATACCGTAATGGCGTGATTGTGCTATCGCAAGCATGGCGCAAGGGCACATGCATGCAACTGTAAATGCGGTGTTGTGGGTTCGATTCCCACCCGGAGGAATGGAATATTTAATATATACTTATATCCTCGTTCTGGTAAATAGGCGCGGCGTAGAGTTTCTCTACTTAACAAGCAATATCTTGAGAATTCAACTGGAAGTGGAACGGAGATGTCTTAGTGAGATCGCAGTGTCTTAACACTAGGTTCCCGGGTTCCATCTGCCTACCCTGCCCATGTGCTAGACACGACGTGAACCTAAAAAAAACTATAGCAACATTACAAGATACAAATAAATAAAATTTCGACAAAAAATCAAATTATTCCTACTTCTCCTTACTATTTTAACAGGACATTGCTATATAAATATAGTTACAACACTTACAAACTATCCCTCACCGCGGACCATTAGCTACCGGAATCATAAAAACCGTATAAATTGTTTATCTAAGAATTGAAATCTCAGAAAAAGAAAAAGATTATACATTTGATCCTCGGAAACAGCGCGGAAATTGGAAAAACTCGGTCAATTGAGTGGTCGAGTGTTCGGCTGTGGTGGGAAGTTGTATAATATAATTTTGTTTTTCTAGATATCGCTTACTTTCGATAATTTTGATTAACTTTGGATATTATGATTTATTGAGTGAGAAGTATATAAGAATTAGTGATTATTTTGCTTCACGTTGTATTCCGCACTTAGCAGGGTAGGCAAAAGGAACGTGGGAACCTAGTGTTAAGATACTCCGTCCTCATTGAGACATTTCCGTTCCCCAATTTTCAATGAACAGAAGTTAACGCATAACTCAACGTCGCGCTTTGGTACGTTACCAGAGCGAGGTAATGAAAATATTAAATATTTATGTAATTTATAGTAATATTTACAAAGCAATGTATTAAGAAGCAACCTAGGCAGAGATAACTTAGCATCAAGTTACTTCGTACGCGTGTTAACTTTAAGTGGTGAAAAATTTATGAAATAAAAAGGATAAGAAGAAAGTGTAGCACAGTGGCAAAATATCTCATTATATACAAAGTTCATAGTTCAAATTCACGACATACAAATTTCTAAAAATATGAAAGTTTACTTATTTTGGCTTTGAGTTACAGATGTTAGACAATTTTTGATAATATAGAAATTTTACAAAACTAGTGATTTATCACCAAAATTTTCTTTGCCTACAAAGATAAATGAAAAATAAATAAAAACTAACTAAACATAGACTAGAAAAATAATAGTGTAACATGAATATATTTTTATTAGCATATTATACTTATAATTATTTTTATACGTAAAAGCTCTCGAAGTAAAAGCATTGTACGCACACTCTGTACCAGTTTTGTTTATTTTGTTCCATGTATCAATGTTATGTTATTTTACATACGATGTATGTACGCCTCTTGGTTTTCATATAACAAACAATATGTTCATACATACATTTACAAGGATAATATTTGATGGAAAAAATATTTTATATTATCGATATTTTGTATGAAAACTAATTTTTGCGGCTTCGCCCGCGTGGTGAAATAAAATAACTAACTAAAAACAATGCTATTGTGTAAGTCTTCTATATATAGCCTATAGCCCTAGAGCCTTTCTCAATAAATTAATAGTTTATACAAAAAAATATAATTTTAAATAACAGTTTCTGAGATTAGCTCGGTCAACCATACATTTTTGTCAGATTTTTGATATAGTGTATAATAAGCATTATGGTGCGTTTGCTACCTTTACTTTTTCTTTTATTTTATAACAATGATTGCAAATAAAATATAATAAAAATATAGCAGGGTAAGAGAAGAGAATGTAATGTAAAAACAATTCTATTACCTATATCCTTATTTTTGCCGAAATTATCAGTCTTTATAACGGCGAAACGTAACGCGCTTTACTATACAAAAAAAAACTTTCAAATGAATTCTTCCAAATAGGAACTGAACCCCACAACTACCAAATATTCCACTGCGCCACGATGGTGTTTAATCTAATATGTTTATTATTAACTAACCGAGAGCACAATTAATCTAAGAGTGTCAAGTTGCTATACCCAGTAATTAGGAAAGTTTAAGTGAAGATAGTTAATCGAATCAGATATCGATCATCGTGGGGTTGCGTGAAGGTACCGACCTTGCAAAGTTTTCCATATATGATACGTATATATTGGAGCAAAAAATACTGTGGTTTCAGGAGTTCAGACGATGTTACGGGTTCAAATTTTGTGATAAATACTTATTGAATAGACGATGTGACGTCACATTTTTATTTTTCATAGCGAGAACTCAAACTGACATGGCGTTTTCATTTATTGTAAAATATATTATGATATATTTCCATAGTATTGTATTGTTTTACTTATAAAGTTTCGCTTCTCAAAGATTAAAAGATAACGAAATTGGATACTAACGTTCTAACCATAATTCGTCGTAGAAATTTTAAGAAACCGAAATTAATATTTCTTGGTCTAACATATTGTCTTTTCTTTTTAAGACAGGCGGGAAGCGACTACGCTTCTTTTACCTAAAAAAAAATCAAGATTCGTTGACAGCTTTGGATTATTATTTTCATATCATTTTTATTCATACTGTATTACGTGTGACGCAGTTACAAATAAGTGTAAGATACTTATTTAGAAAACGTATAAAAATTAGAACGGAGCGGGACTCGAACCCGCGCTTCCTGGAAACCGATCAAGCTACGTCGAAATTTTTATATGCTTGTTACAGCTTATTTATGTTGTTAGCATCTATATCTGTAGGTAGATTTTTACAAATTTCCGCTACCCATCGGTAATTACTAAGAATTATCGTCTGGCAAGAGAGAATGCTATTTATTAAATATTTTTTACATTTTTAAAGTGTAAGATGACGTAAATACCTACTACTACAAAAATAGTACTAAACGTTGCCGATCTGCCACTTTCCATTCGCAAAAAATACTAGAACGAGAAAGAAATATCTCTCGTTCTATATTACGCAACTATCTATTTTCTATAATAAACCTAAACAACGTTCAACATCACCGCCGATACCTACGACTCGATTTCTAGAATGAGGCGTTTGCGATGTTGTCGCTTTGATAGGTTAGTGTCTGTGTGCGTCATTCTTTACAAATGGTGTTTTATTTTACAACGATAATTTTATTATTTGTTTGAAAAAAATACTTTTTATTTTTTAGCAATATATTTTTCGTTTTAATTGTATTAGGTTTTTATAGAGTAGTTAAAACTGTGTTTCATTTGGAGTGGTGAAGACATACCATAACATTCTATATCTATCTATATATATAAAAGGATTTGTACCTGACTGACAGGTAAGACGCACGCACAGCTGTAACCGCTGTGCGTAGAAACGTGAAATTTGGACAGATGTTTATTTTCATAATCTGGACATCCACTAAGAAGGGATTTTGAAAAATTTTAACCCTAAAGGGATGAAATAGGGGTTCAAAGTTTGTATGGAAAAAAATTTAAATCGCCACCAATTTTTATAAAAATTGGAATTCAGCCTCTTAAAAATATTTCATTGAATACGTGTTTCATGGTTTTTTAGAATTTATCCCTTAAGGGTTCAAATAACGGGTTAAAAATTTATATGGAAAAATCATTAAATCGCTACCGATTTTTATAAAAAAAATAAATTCAGACACTTAAGAATATTTTATTGAACACGTGTTTCGTGTTTTTTTTTAGAATTCTAAGTGTCCAAATAAGCGGGCGAAGCCGCGCGCGCCCACTATTATATAATATTGTATTT
This sequence comes from Heliconius erato demophoon, assembly GCA_018249695.1. Lineage (NCBI taxonomy): Eukaryota > Metazoa > Arthropoda > Insecta > Lepidoptera > Nymphalidae > Heliconius > Heliconius erato. The sequence continues at coordinate 408 of DWQW01004190.1, read as the reverse complement.
AATTAATTCGATCAAGTTTTTTATTTAAATTTATTACCAAATGCTATAAGCTCAACGTTTTAAAGTATTAGGGTTGTTACTTTCAAATTCTGAACAATCCTCTTTAGAAAAGCTCGGGCCGAGACTAAAAGTTTACAGAGCGCTTGTTGCGGTCAGCGAGAGGTGTTTGTACGGTGTATATAGATATAGTGGATAAATGATACTTTACCTTACAGCTAGTACAGATAAAGCCTTTATAAGATTTTGTAAGTGGGAACTTGAAGATTATATTTCTAATCTAATAACTTCACGCTATATCCCGCACACAGCAGGGTAGGCAGAGGGAACCTAGTGTTAAGACACTCCGTTCCCCACTTTCTGCCGAATTCTGGAGGCATTGCGTGTTGAGTGGCAGAACTCAACGCCGCG
>DWQW01004189.1:0-20470 GCA_018249695.1 Heliconius erato demophoon | reverse complement strand
ATTGAAAAATATTTTAATATATTAGTATATATCGACAATATTACAAATATGAGAAAAAAAAAGTAACCTATGTTCATCCGAAGACCCTCAAGTATCTCTGTATGAGTATTTTATTACAATTGAATTAACGGTTTGGCCCTGATTGCGGCACAGACAGACAGACAGACAGACAGACAGACAGACAGACAGAGTTACTTTCGAATTTATAATATAGGTATGGATTAAAATCGTCAAAGCACCTTTATGTATTATGTACGTAATAGAGAGTTATTCGTTAACTTGTTGAGTATTGATTTCGTGTTACTAATTTTACTCTAGACCTTGTACCTACATAGGTAATCTACAGAAGTATATTTCAGTACTCGTGTTATATAAAAACTGCTTACTAATAGGATTTGAGTGAAATTTATGAAAATTGCTATTATAATAAAATGTTTAATTTCAACACTAAATTAAATTTCTTTTTAATCAAATATTTAATATACCAGTTATTACGATTAAGATTTATATAAAAATAAACAGACGTACAGAGTAACTACAGTAGAATATAGTATATATATATATATATACTTCATACACTACTTAGATACCTATTTGCAAAGGTTATAAATTCATAAAAAATGTTTGCAACGTAAAAATAACTGTGGTTAAACATTAAACAATACACTCAATTTTTTTATTTATTGATGAAATTCTACTCACAGATAACAATCAAAATAAAGTCATTTTGCAACTACTTAAACCAAATGAAATATTTCTTAAATTGTATTGTATTTATGTGAATTCATAACAATTGAATCACTTTTAACATTTTAAGATTTTGAATGAATTTTATTATACATTTTTCTTTTTATTTATTACAATTTATTTAGAGAAGAACATTAAAGAAGTTGTATTTCTATACATTCGAAAACCATATAAATATACGTAACTTACTTTATGTTTTTAAAATGTAACACTTAATAATTTTGACAACTACTACTTTTTCATTGTACAACACTATAGTGATTTAGTTTTTTTATGCACAAGCTCTAGTATATTTATTTCTATAACTGTCAAAAAATAACATTTTTTTTTAACTTACCCATCCTGAGGTAATTTTATTTTCTTGTTGCGTAAAATAACGTTCTTTTAACCATATACTATTTTCACAGCACCATGTAAACGTCACTTATAAATGAGGTAGATGAATACTTGTTCATAATATAGTTTTGGTAAGTTTACTTTATCGGAATTAAAGACGCGAACGCTAGTAGCGGCGGTTAAACTTGTGAGCAACACAACCTCCACGTACGGTCGCTCGGCGCAAACTGATTTTGCCGATGATCGTCTGCCGGTGCCGGCCGAGTTTTTTTTTTTTTTGAGGTTTTTTTTTACTGTCAGAAGTGGTGGTTGGTATTTGAGAGGGTGGTTCCGGTTCCGAGGGCGTATGCACTTACAATTTAGATTTTACATTTATAGGTCTTTATGTTAGATAGATTATTTATATTCCTAGGTGGATTTTATATTATATTTTTTTAAAGATGTTCTCTTATTTTTGTTCGTCTTCTTCTAATATGTTCATATATTATAGAGATAGTGCTTTGCAAAAATTTACAGATTAACCAAGTTACCTTATTATTTTAAAATACAATAAAAAATAATGTATGTTGAATATACTATATATTCCACTTGCAAGTGTGGAACTACCTACAACGCTATATGTGCTTGGGTAAAATTATCCTTGTAGGGAACGTGAAATATTTGAATTATGTATGATTGTTGATTGTTATATATGACGAATCTTCTTTTTTGATGATGGTTGTAAATATAGCAATAAATTTTATATATGAATGTCTTCTGTTGCTTATTTGTGCTAAATTTAGTACTTATACATATGTATGATACAAGTAGACACTACACTTGTGTATATATATTATTTAAAATTTAAGCCAATCAGTATATAATATTTATAATATACATGTTCTATATATTGACAAATTCGTTCGAGTTCTTGTACACAAATAAGATGGAGAGAGTTAACTCAATGCTGAATGCGCGAAAATATTCACAATTTAAATAAATAAATTTTTAAGGAAAAAATACCGATTTCAAACAATGAACTAAGAAGTAAAAAATAATTTTACATAAAGTAAAACGTACTTTGATTTTGTTAAACACAAATCATTTAAAAAAATATATAATTTTGAAAATATATCGTTTTATATCCTCACGGGCCTAAGAACTTATATTATGGTAATACTATTTTTGTATGACATTAATTACGACTACAGTTATAATATATGCATAATATATTTAATTCTCAAAATGCCGACCAAATAAGTTGCACACTTTAATATTCTAATTACTTGTATGCACTGTGCAGTGATGGCGTTTTAAGATTTTGAAATATACATTAAAAACGATATTATTATAATATAAGTACGAGGTTAATAACATGGAATTGATATAAAGTTTTATAATAATAAAATCGCGGCGTTGAGTTCCGCCGCAGAATTCGGCGGAAAATGAGGAACAGATTATTTAGTATTTTAATAGGAACGGAATTTCTTGACATTAAGTTCCCAGGTTCCCTCTGCCTACACTGCTATGTGTGCGGGATACAGCTTAAAGCAGAAAAAAATCCTGTATCTTAAATATCGGATTCTATATTCGTCTAAAGCTTATAATACTTAAAGCAAAAACAGTTCAAATATAAATAATAGAAACAGAATTGTATTGTTATGTGTATAATAAACTTTCATTTTGTACTCTATTACTTTACTGCATATTTTACAACGTTAAACATCTGCAAAGGATGAAACTTTATCAATGTTTTATGTAAATGGTAATCCATTCCAGATGTCAAGAATTTTGAATAATCAGTTTTAGTTAACCGAGCGCGTGTCTCAGGTAATATTGAAAAAAAAATGGAATAAAAGTAGCGCCCACGAATTATTCTCATTATTATGTTTTAAAATATTAGTATATATTTATTTACAAAAGTAACAATATTTGTATAGGCCAGTCGTGGCGCAGGCGGCACAAGCTTGTAACTGCAAAAGCGACAGATTCGATTCCCATTCGAGGAAATGAAATACATATTTAATATTTTCATGGCTCTAATGTTAAGGCATTTGTTTGTGAGGCGTCGACTTTCGCCACTCAATATGCAATACCTCTACAATTCGACGGAAAGTGGGGAGCGGAGAGTCTTAACACTAGATTGCCCCTGCCTACACTGCATACAGGATACAATGTAAAGCTGAAAAAAATTGAAATTTCAAATTTTAATTATAAACTACTTTGAGATTGGCAAAAAAAACGTGATCCCCATAACGACATTTCACGGTTTGTTAACAATTCCTTAAAAGCTTATCAGTCAGTCGACACATGGGCCAGCTATTAGCGAAGCCAGGTGGGCGCCAGGAGGTTAATTTGTACAATATTTATTCGCAAGATGGCGTCAACACAAATCGTTGGTCATTATGGACGTCATTCTTTGAGGTGCCTGCCCTAATGAGCTTTGATGTTTGATATGGCTAAATAAATAATTTGCTTGTTTTTTTTTAGAGTTTCGTACCTTAAAAGGCAAAAATGGAATTCTCATAGGAGCGCTTTGTTGTCATATTTTGTATGAAAGTCGCCGCGTAATCAAAATCTACAAGATCCTTTCAGAAGATTTATTATTATAAAATTTGGCAAGAGGTGAGAACTTGCAGTACACATAAAGGAAAAAAATAAAAAAGTGAAAAAAATATAGATTCATAGAAAAAAAATTATTCAACTTATAATTGTAGTTCATTCAATACATTAATGTATAAAAATAATTCAAAAAAATTTTTATAATTTTGTAACACTTTAAGTCGGTGCCAAGTAAAACAAACAGGCTTAGTAGTTCGATATTGTAGTAAGATTGTTGTAGCACTAGCTTGACATCGACTTCAAAATCATAAAATCTTTTTTAAATACTTTCTATTTAACAAAATCAAAGTACGTTTTACTTTATGTTGAATTATTTTCTACTTTTCAGTTCGTAGTTTGAAGTCGGTTTTTTTTTGTTAAAAAATAATTTATTTCACGATTTTAAGCGATAGGTAGGTAGACCTTAAAATAATGCTTCTCAAGTTAGTGGTTGTCATATGTAAAACTTCAAACTTAATTAGGTATTATTGTGCATACTAACATTTTGGCACATTAACAAGAACATGCATAAAAAATATTCGGGCGAATTGGGAACGCTTTCCGACTTTTTGAAGTCGGTTGAAAAGAAACGCAACGATGAAGAATCTCACTTCTGATATCCATTCTACATTACAGTATAATTATATTTTTAACAAAAAAATAAACAAATTGTTCAATTTTAACCGGATCCCATCATCAGAACCTAACCAAACTTTTACCAAACTATTTTGTTTGTCGTGTACATACCGAATGCAAATTTAAGACTTGTGTGTTTTTTTCATAGATACCATTGTCAGAAATGAACCAAAAATGGGACCATATGGTGAGCATTAGCTTTCAAATAAAATACAATCATCAAAATCGGTTCACCCAGTCAAAAGTTCTGAAATAACAAGCATAAAAAAATACAGTCGAATTGATAACCTCCTTTTCTGACAGAAGTCGGTTAAAAATGGGTGCATACTATATATATATATATATATATATACCTACTACTTCCCGTTGACATCCTGAAATTAGTACGGAACCCTCGAAATGCGATTCCGACTCGCATTTGGCAGGTATTTTTAAATTCAAAGTTGTTGGGAACTCGTAATAATTCTTCTCATATATAGGTACTTACATTTTATGGGAATATATACCTATACTTCATATAAAGGGATAACTTTAAAAATAGATAGAGATAGCTTGAAAATATAGGTAGAGAGATATCCCTACCTATATTTTCTCTTAAACAAAAGTAAAATGTGTGTTTACCAATTGAAACATTGGAAGTAATTAGGAAATCATTGGAGTAACTATTTTGGGTTATTTAAACAAACGTGACCTGCCCCTGTTTAGTTTCTTTCAGAATTAGATAAACGAAAGTATTATTGAATAGGAAAGTATCTTCTATACAGTTTATACTCGTAAGTTGATTTTTTAACATGTCATTAATATTTTAGTTACTATAAAAAGAAATTTTGTCCTTAAATAAATATAAGCATTCGTATTTCTTTCTCTATTAAGCAAAATTAGATAAAAATATATATTTAATTTAGTTTAGTAACATGATAATACCCTAAGTATATATGTATATTTTCTTAATATTACTTTCATTCATAATTTCTCATTATCAAGCCCCTCGCTTTATACAATTTTTTTTTTAATTATGTCGTATAATATTTTTTACATTTCTTCGAGTTGTGGCGCAGGGGCACAAAGTGTGACTCTAAACTAACTGGTTATGGGTTCGATCCCCACTCGAGGAAATGAAATATTTATTTAAAATTAATACATATTTCCATTTTGTCGAGGTAAAAGGCTACGTTGAGTCCCGCCACTCAACACGCAAAGCCTCCAGAATTCGGCGGAAAATGGAGAACGGATTGTCTTAACACTAGGTTCCATCTGCCATCCCTGCTGTGAGTGCGATACAGCGTGAAGCTGATTTATTTATTTATTATATTTACATTTCTTTAAATAAACATATCAATAAATTATAAAATATTGATTTAAATGGAAAGGTGGCTACATGTAACGGGACTACATTGTGCCCTGTTCGGTTTAGTTAACGACCTCAGCATATGGCGTAGGCTGTCGTATAATTATAAAAGTTTTCGATAATCTACTTCAAATATACTCATTCCCCTTACTTCCGGTATTTTTGTACAGTCATTATTAGTAGGTATAACAAACCATATATTACCATATATATTCATGTTTTTCCCTATCGTTTTACATTGTGTATTTCTGCATAATATTAGCCTATTGCCTATAAAATAAATTAAAATACTTTTTCATGTCCTCGAATAAGAGAAGACACTGCATTTTTTTTTCAGTTTCACGCTGTGTCCCGCATGTATCAGGGAAGACAGAGGGTACCTATTGTAAAAACACTCCCCATCACTTTTCGCCGAATTCTAGAGGCATTGTGCGTTGAATGGCGGAACTTAACGCAGCGCTTTGCCTCGATACTAGAGCGAAGAAATGAAAATATTAAATATTTTATTTTTTCGAGTGTGATTTGAACCCATTGCCTCTCGAATTTACAGTCACACGTTTGTACTCCTACGCCATAACTGGTCTTATTATATATATGATTGTATTCAATAAACATAGTTTAATCCCATCAAAAACATAAATGTGAAATGAGAGCCAAGTTAAAGATTCACCGACTAAAAAATAGGAGATCTACATGAGTGCTGAGTTCTTTGTACACTCGGGATAAGATTCAAGGTAAAATTTCAGTAAATTCGAGAACAACGCATTACTTAACATTTTACTTGGCTCTCATTTAACATTTACTGAAATACTTATAATTAATATATTCTATTTGCACATACAAAAAAATAAAAAAAAACACATTTAAATGGCGTAAACAAATAATTTTAATTCCAAAACGACATTAGACATTATTATGATTGATTACTTCATCGTGGCCAATGCATCTTGATGTAATTAGCAATTTTTTGTGAATACTAAAAAGAAGGTTGGTGGCTCGCTAAAGAGAATTGGCCGCCGCCGTCATAATTTGAACAAATCGATTTAGATCGGGCGTACATCAGGCGGCTCTTTTGTCCAATGATTTAGTAGCGCCGACAAATTGGGCCTTCCTGATCCACTTAACAACGATACACCGGTCCTGCACACAAGCTGATACAATTACAAGGATTTGAGTTTAAATGGCCAGTAATTTTTATAATTTAGCTATTTGAAATACTGGACTTTATGGATATTGTAACATTTTAAAAGCTATAATGGATTTTCTAAATAATTTCCTGTCTTATGTTATGTTATATGGATTTGTAAAGAATGATCGACAAACCACTGGAAATATCGAAAAAATTGTGTATTATGGTTTACACAAAGTTTTGTTTCAGCTTTACGCTTTCTCCCGAATACAGAAGGGTAGACAGAGGGAACCTAGTGCTAACACACTCCACTCCTCACTATCCGCAGAATTCCAGAGGCATTGCGTTTTGAGTGGCGGAACTTAACGCCGGTCTTTGCCTTGACATCATGGCGAAGAAATGAAAGTATTAAATATTTCATTTTCTTCAAATGGAAACAAATCCACAACCTGTCTTTACAGTCGTACTCTTTTGCCCCTGAGCCTCGACTGGCCTCAATACATCAAGTATTCTTGGAAAATAGATACTTCACGGAAATAAATAGGCCAAAGAAAAATGACCAACAGATTAAGACGAGAAAGTGGCTAAATCAGTGATTCATACATTACACCACGTTACGCACGTCTATTGCTAAAGTGACTGACCGGCCTTGCCGCTCGCATTATTCGAAATTCGGATACGTGGTCGCGCGTGTCTGTCCTCTAATCATGTTGTTAAGAAATGTGATAAGGTTGGGAACAATTTTATTAAACCTGATCTAAAATACAAATTAGAAGCGCTTCGATTTCGATTTTAACAAAAATATTATATTAAATCATTTTATATGTATATGAGGTTGTCGTAGCGTAGGCACAAGCGTATGATTGTAACGCAACGGTTATGGGTTCGATGTACACCCGGTGGAATGTATTATTGTTTATTAATATTTAATTTTTCCACTCTGGTACCAAAGCGGAAGCGCGGTTTAGTTTTGAGACTCAAAACGTAATGCCTTGAAAATTCAGCAGAGGTTGGGGGACGGAGTGTCTTAACACTAGCATCACACACAGATTAGACAATCTGCTATATGATAGGATACAGCGTGAAGCAAAAAAATCATGTAGACAACATTGCGTGTTACAAAGTAAAGGTATAATGTATTATTCTAAGGTTCATTCATCAGTCAAAATAAACAGAAAAACTTTTCTTATAATCGATCTGATTTCCATAAAATGGGTTTGTAAAAAGGGGAAGTTCGTTGAATAATAACCTGAGGGTATTGTTGTATATGTATAGTGAAAAATTTCGGTAAAAATGTTTGATAAATTAGTTTTGCTAAATTAGTAGACTAATTACCAAATACCTTATTTAAAAACTTTCAGATTGCAAATAAAAAAATACATATGTTAACAGTAATGGAACATAGGAGTTCATTCGAATACTAGAGAATATATCAAATAATCTTAATTTTACATAAATTATATATTTCTGTAATAAATATGTAAGTATATGTAAGTCATCGAGGCCACTTGGGATCGCTCCCAATGTGAGGCAATGATCTCTTTACATTTCTCTATTATGAAAAACATCAGAAATGAGTTCCACCACTCAGCAATATAACGACTCGACAAGCAGAGAACAAAGTGTCTTGTCACTATGATCTCTCTCATATGAAAAATAAAGCGTGAAGATAAATATAAACATAGAAAACAAAAACTGGTCTGTTTCCGAAATTAGAACAAGAAATCCACGACCGCCTGCGGCTGCGCTACTGACTGCACAATGCATGCACCTACACCGCGTTCTTCGTTGTTATTATGAAACACGCAACGTTGAACCGTTTATTCAATTTAACATATAAAATTACGTTATTTCAAAGAATTTGAAATCGATTTCGCAATGTTTTAATATAATTTGCTGATTTATTAAAAAAATAAGTAGAATACGATTAAGATCAATGTTAATAATTAGGTTTATATATACATATGTATGTATGTGGTTTAAAACATTTTACTGCCGTTGTGTTGTAAAGTAGGTAGGGAGAGCCTAGTTTCAGAGTTAATAAATTTAGTTTTTCATGTCATATTTTCTGAAACTACCTATCTATACAAATCATTTGTCAGTTTCATCAGTTCAATTAAAATTTACTTAGACTATAACGTATAGAACGTCCATCAGAATCCTATCTACCTTTAATTTTTACAATATATCACAAAATACATGCCCACTCAAAGTATTGGCATTTATTACCTACTCCCCTTGTACATGACGTTACAAGATAGGCTTCACGTCTCGACGGGTTTTGGATTATCGAATTATTTATTACAAAAGCTCTACTTCTAAGCTTTCTTAGAATTAAGATACATGCTTTTATTATATTTACATAAACTTATAATTTTATATAATTTTGTTATATTACGAAAGTTGCTAACTTCTAATTAAGACAAATTTTTGAAGGTCTTAAAATATTATATAAATATGCAGCGGAACCAAACACCGCACTTTGCCTCGTAACCAGAGCGAGTTTCATTTCCACGAATTGGAATTGAAACCATAACCGTCGCGATTACACAGGCTTGTGCCCTTGCACCACGATGTGTACGGCCAGATCAGCTTAAAAAAAATAAGATGTAAGTGGAATTAATATTTTCAAACGATAATAATAATTGTTATGCTGTAGCTATTTGGTATCTAAAACACAGGATTGTTCCCTCTGACAATGGATGAATATTTATTATGATTAGATAGATGTTTCATTAGACAATGAATGTGACGAGTTTCGAAGATATAAATATCAAATGACTTCATCTGTATCTTTATATCTATTCAATGAAAATAGTCTATTAGTCGTCCAATTTTAATGTTGAGAAATAATAATATTTTAGATTTTCACATATTTTGTGTTATTATTGCTTTTAAAATAATAATCCCATTAAAACGTAAATGAGAAAAAATAAGAGCCAAGTTGAATGTTAAGTAGTGCGTCATTTTTGACTTCGGCAATAAAATAAAGATGGGAGATCTACATAGGTGCCAAGTTCTGTGTTCACTCAGATTAAATATGAGCTAGCAAGTTTTTACAAATATGGTTAATTTCAAGCGTGTCTCATTGGTTTACTAGTTACGAAGAGCTCAAAAGTGAAATGGTACGTGTAAAATATAAATTGCGCGTTTCCAATTTTTTAACTTGGCTGGACACGCTGGCGCGTGTCTTTAAACTTTATGTCAGTTGTATATACTTAAATTTTCATTGTACTACATTTTTTTATGATTTGCATCACAAAAAGCATATTGGTCTCCAGTGTTATCACGATTACAGGGGACGCCATGTTGACGGTATTCAAGATTAATGCCACCACTTAAAAAATAGTTTCTATGCAAATGTGTATATCCCGTGCCCACGACAGGTGATATTCGGGAGCCTTAATTATTTTTTTCAAATATTCAAATATTATGACGTTTTTTCTTTAAGTTTTTGTTCTTCACTCTGACGGGTGCGTGCCAGGTGGTCTCAAAAAAAATATTTTGCTTGCTGTAACAGCTTGCTTTCATATAAAGTGTAATAAATTTTATTATTAAATATCTCGTCTATTACCTATACGTGAAAGTTAAAAATATAAACATATTTTCACTAAGTCTGAAGTTTATACCATTTTTTTTAACCTACTAATTAGAATGATAGAAAAAGAGTATTTATACAATATATTTTTGCAAATATAATTATGATACTTAGATTTATTGATGTTTCAATTCCTATTGTTGATAAATACTTTAAAATATTAAACTACTGTAACATTCATGAATTTAAAACCTTATTGAATGTCTATAGTTTTTGTTTAAATTTTGGGTTACAAAAATCAACGAAATAAAAAAAATTACACAAACGTTTTGATTCATTCACCGAACCCGATTGGCGTGTGCGGCTGGCGTGAGCTGGCGCGAGCGCACCTGCTTTACAATTATCTGGTCATTAGAAGGCACGGAACCTGAGGAAATCCTAAATTATTACTTACGAAGCCCTCATCGCGCCCCATGAAGTATGAACTCGATCGAGTAAAATATTTAAGAGTTTGGCCTTACTTTTGTGACCACACATAGTCCGATTTTATCTCATAATTGCACCTCTCGCGATGAATCCTTCATTAAGGGCAGTAGGGTCGGGTGGGAGGAGGAGGGAGGGGGAGGGAGGGGGAGGGAGGAGAAGAGGGGGGAGCGAGTGTGAGGACACAATGGGCGCCCCCCGCGGTATTGTGCGATAATGTATGCGCGTGCGGCGTCGCCGACAGCGGCCGCGACGCCACAACACAAACATTTCAACGCATCTAATTTATTGTTGTGTCGCAGTGAGCTGCTCGCGCAAAAAATACCGTCTTAAGGTACAGCTCTGCAGCCTTGATAATGTCACGTTGCCGGATGATAAGAGAATACCATCTTGTTATTGCTAATATAAGTAACATAAATTATTAAATTAAACGTCGTTTCTCATAGTATTGTTTAGGAATATTAGATGATGTATTTTTCTATATTACCTAAGACAATTCTCCTATCATTATTATCCTATCATTTTTTTTATAACATACTCTATTTTTTCTTTTGGTGCAAACTTTAATATATCTATGTTTTTTTAAGCTTGACGCTGTATCCCGCACACAGCAGGGTAGGCAGAAGGAACCTAGTGTTAAGACACTCCGTTCCCCAATTTCCACCGAATTCTGGAGGCATTTGGTGTTGAGTGGCGGAACTCAACACCGCAATCTTTTTTATTTTTTATTAAGTATCTATGTACTTTATAAAAAATATTTTTAGAATAATTTTATAAGCGCTTATAATTTAATTTTATCAAATTACACTAAGATACAAATAGTATAGCATATTTACACGCAGGCTCTATACGTAGAGATAATAACAAATAATACAAGAAAAAAAAATCTTGAAATCTTTAAGATAATCTTTTATAATAAATATAAAAAAAAAACAAGGAAGCTGCACCTTAACAGACCTGGGCCCAGAACTGACGGTGGATGACTCAGTTGTTGAGAGCAATTTTTGTATATTATAATAATATGTAAACTAGTTGTTGTTCGGTGAAACATTCGAGCCGTTGTCGTCCACAGATACAATTAGTGACGTTTATTAGAATAACGATTGTGTTTGAATGAATGACTGTTGTATTTATGTCTTTATAATTTAAATATTGGAATATTACAAAGGAAATTTTTATAATAACAAAAATGAAATTTAATTATGTTGATTTATACATACAATAGTACTCCATTTTTAAGCTTTACGCTGTATCCCGCACACAATAGGGTAGGCAGAGGGAACCTGCGAACATAGTGTCTAGACTCTCCGTGTCCATTAAGTTTAGTGGTAAACTCAACGCTTTTCCACATTAAAGCGACGAAAAGAAAATATTAAATTTTACGAAGAAAATATTAAATATAACTTAATAAAATTTTATATAGGTACTTAATATAGGCACATGTTAGGCCACCCAGCCGTTTCGTATTCGTTTCGTTCTGCTCTTCAATTGGTAGTTGCAAAAACTGCATTTGCATAGAGCGCGATTCTTTGATAGAGGCCACCGCGAACTCTCTACTCTCAACGCTGGAAGTACGAAGATGTGGATAAGATATTGAAAGTAAGTCTTTAGATAGTATATTTGTATTACATAGTAAACTGCACAAGCTTGTGACTGTAAACGCAACAGTTATAGGTTTGATTCCCACTCGGTAGAATTCTTTTATGTAATATTTTTTTCGATTTGGTAAGAAGAGAAAGTGCGGCGTTGAGATCCATCATTCAACTGGAAAATGTCTTAACACTAAGTTCCTTCAGCCTACTTTTTTATATGCGGGATACACCGGGAAGCGGAAAAAAAGATTTTAAAGTCGAAAATTTTAACAAAATAGAGTCACTTCCCATCGATGTGCGCTTAAAACTTTTAAACTACACAGTAATAGACAAATGACTCAAGAAGGCTTATAACTTAATATGATATTGCTTGAAGGGATAAAATATATAGAGAAATCAATAAAAACATTTACTTCACGAAGGAATAAAGACGGAACCACAAGTAGCTTATAATTTAGATTTAATGTCAAAAAAAAAATGGACTATTCTGTAAATTTTACTTATCCTCGAGTTTATATTATTTAATAGGTATATATCAATATTTATACCTAAATAACAATTCGTTTTGAGAAAGAAAAATCCAGTCATTTTGTCTAGTCTCAAAACGACTTGCTTATTATCGGCTATTAATAAATTATTAAAAAAAAATAAAAAAAACAACAACCACAAACACCAATTATAAAAAATAAAGAAAAAAAAAAACGATTTTATGTATGGAAAATTGAACATTGTTTTTGCGTGAATGTGGCAATTGAACCCACAACCCATCGCGTATACAGTCGCACGCTTGTACCCCTGCGCCACGACTTACTTCAAATATTTTTTAACTTTATTCAAGTAATTAAGCAAAAAAAAACAACAATAACTACGTTTACTTAAGTCTTGCTCGTATTCACCTTGCTCTTGGGTAGCGGTGACGAATGTAGATGCCACCCACTATACGCACGAACCCATCTGCTCAAGTCGAACAAATAAGTTATTTATTTACTTTCTTGTAGTTTTATTTAATATTCTTAATTGAATACTTTGCTGAATTAAATGATACACATATAGTATAAGAGGGGGAAGGTGGATCGTGCCCACCCCAGAAGAGTCTGATGTCCATCCCAAAAATTTTACTAAAAAAAAATTTACCCTGAAAAATGAAACATTAAAAAATGTTAATACGAACATATATATCTGATCAGTCTACACACCCCCCAGAAAGTATCTCTAGATTCGCTAGTAAATATATCTAATTATGTGCGTAAAACTTAAAAATATGTTAACTGATTAAAAATGAAATATTTATTTAAAATTTATATTTCCACTTCTTCGCTCTGGTGTCGAGGCAAAGGGTGGCGTTGAGTTCCGCCACTCAACATGCAATGCCTCTAGAATTCGGCGGAAAGAGGGGGACGGAGTGTCTTAACATTTGGTTCCCTCTGCCTACCCTGCTGTGTGCGGGATACAGCGCGAAGCTGAAAAGTACAACGTGAAAAAAAAACAGCATGAAGCTGATTAAAATTAAATTAAAAATATGTTTATAACCATTAATATAGAAGTAAACGTTACAAATTGTCAATATTGATTTACAATTAAAAAGCAAAAAAAACATTAAATTTTTAAGTATAATAGCTGAGATATCCCAACAAGTGTATCACCAGCGTGCTCTGGATATTTATAAAATATAACCAATTAAAAATGTCGAGTAGAGGTACCTACGCAAATCCAAAGTAAGTTCCGATGCGGGGCTCTTAATTGGCCGGCGTGTAAATTAGAGGACAATATAAGAATACAGCGGCGGCGGGCAGGCACTGATCGGTGATCTCGAATTTAATCACCGCCATACTAATCTGGTTCGCGCGAAAAGTGACAATGCGAAATGAGATCGAAACTAATTATATGCGAATAGTTAATCTTATTTATTATTATTATAATTTAAGATGGACAAACAAGGGCATATATTGGATGTTGTTTTTTAGGTTCAAGCTGCATCTCACACAGAGGGAATCTAGTGTTAAGACATTCTGGTCCTCATTCTCTGACGAATTCTCGAGGCATTGCGTGTTGAGTGGCGGAACTAAACGTTGCGCTTTGCCTCGACATCAGATCAAGGAGAAGGGAAATATTAAATATTTCATTTTCTCGAGTTGAGATTGAACCCACAACCAGTCGCGTTGACAGTCACACGCTTGTATATCTACGCTAACTGGCCTTAATCTTATTTACGATTTTTTATAATTTAACATAGACAATCAAGGTCAAAATTATATTGAAATTTTACTCACAAAAAAAATCTAACAATGGAAAATTCAGCGTTACTGTAGCTTCATTTTTTTTCATAAAAAATTTGGCTAAATTCTTCAATTAAATACCTTATACGAGTGGTCCATTATAACTGCATTCCACAGTGAAATTATTTATTTTGTGCGGGCGTGAGTTACCGGCGAGCACGCCCCTTCGTTACTATGTTAATCAGGCTACCTAAACGGTATACCTGCTCAAATGCTTCACCATAAATAAATAAGACAGCTTAAAACAGTTTTTTTATTACAAATAAAATTAATAGAAAGTAACAATTTTTAAGCACAGTACCTAATACTAAGAGTTAATTCTTAAATATTTTCTCAGACATTTTTATTAAATATTATAAATATCTATCTAAAAGTGGAAAAACCAAGATAACCAGCACAACTTAATTGGTTATTAAAACGAGCATATATCACTGGACGCGAAGTGGAGAGACGCGGGCGCGTGGGAGACGAGCTCTCCGACACGCCCCTTCATTAACATGCTAATGTTATCTGGAGCTGCGCTTACGCCGCCGGCGTGCGTTGGATTTATATTATGTGATACAATTAACACTCGATATCGAATTATCACAGATTATACATAATAATTATTTAACTTAGGCAGTGGGAACCTAGTTTTAAAACACTCCGTTTCCCACTTTTCGAGGCTGAATTTTGGAGGCATTACGTGTTGAGTGGTGGAACTCAATGCCGCTTGCCTCGAACCCAGAGTGAAAAAATGAAAATATAAATTGGAATAAATATTTCATTTCCTCGAGTGGGGATCGAATCCACGAACCCAGTCGCGTTTACAGTACACATTGCGTGCTCCTGCGCCACGACTGGCCTCTATTTTTACTTCCAAATTCATATATAACATATTTCTCAACAGTTAAAAGTCTCATCAAAACTAAAACGTATATTCACAAGTTACACCAATGCATTGTTCTCGTATTTTTTTTATAAATAATATTTATCAAAACACTGGGGGAACGGAGTGTCTTAACACTAGGTTCCCTCTGCCTACCCTGCTGTGTGAGGCATACAGCGTGAAGCTGATTATTACTATTATTTATCAAAACAAAGAATTCTAAATTGAACAACTTTAATAGTTTTTTCAAATGTCAATATAAAAATTAAATCGATAATAATAATTAAGTTCATTTTCAATTGGCCGTGGTGTTGGGCATGCGTGTGGCCGTGAGGCGGGCGGCGACAATGCTTGCCGTAATGTATGCACTCCGGGGAGGTCCTCCACTCCACGTGGGAAGGAGGAACCCACATACACTTTTCTCTTTTATCCAATAATGGGTGACCGGGACAGGTGCCGTATTTGGTACCGACATTAGGACGGTCCTACGCCTACCTTTAATTGTTAATATGCTAAAAATGTTAAGTGAAACGTAAACTAACCGTTGAATTAATAGAGCGCAAATGAAAATACTGATTGAGGTTAGATGGGGCACAGGGGCCCAAGCGTGTAACTGTAAATGCAACTAGTTGTCGGTTCGATTTCCACTCGAGGAAATAAAAAATAAAAATATTTCATATTTTCAATACATTTTTGAGAGTTTCGCCACTCAACACGCAATGCCACTGGAATTTGGCGTAAAATGGGGAACGGAAGTGTCTTAATGGGAATGGAGTGGTTCATCAGTTACTCTGCTGTTTGCGGGATACAGCGTGATGCAAAAAAACTGATATTATTGAGCTAATATTGTTTAGCATTTCCAGTACGTAAACTTTATATAATATTTATGCGTTTTCGTTTTGTGCTACGTTCACATCGTAGCGCATCGTAGCGCATAGTGGTGCAGAGTTCAGACGTTATATAATGCAAGCCAATAGAAATTATACTATAGATACATTTAAATATTTTACATTTATATTTACATTTATACTTTTACATTTATTTAAACATATTTAAAAATTAACAAATCGCCGAACTCCCACTTGCACCATCATCGCAATTACTCAGCTGGCGGGTGCTATAATTTGACGATGCCCGCGGCGCACGCAAAAATCGAGTTGTTGCAGAAAAATATCTATGTCGGAAGCGGTGGAGCAAGTGTTCAAATCAAACGAATCAAAACATCTACATAAATACGTACAAACAACGTATCGAATTTTTTATAGATGTGCTTTTTACAGCTTCACGCTGTATCCACCTTGTTAGCAGGGTAGGCAAAGGGAACCTAATATTAATTATACACTATAGTCTATACTTTCTGCCGAATTCTGTTGGCATTGGTTATTAAGTGGCGGAACTCAACGCCGCACTTTACCTCAAAACCAGAGGGCAGAACTGAAAATATTAAATTCTTTATTTCATTTCCTCGAATGCGGAACGAACCCACAACCGCGCACAAACACAAGCTGCGTGGTATCTTTCCACTTAATTATTTACTTTATTTTATTCTTATTAATTATTCATTTAAAATTTGGATAAATGTTAAACGGCAACACTTGAACACAACAAAGTAAGCAACACCAACTTGAGCCATACATTATAGTAACATTGCGTGCGCGGCGAGCGTCCCGGTCGACCGCAACCCGCAACCCGGGCGCGGCGCGGCGCGGCGTCTTGAAACGTACTCTTCAATTATCAATCGTAAATTCCGATGCCACTACATTGACGATACAACGACTGCGATTAACTTGTGTGTATACCTCTTGTATTTATCTTAATATGCTTATTATATAAAAAAATATGAAAAAAAATATATATATATTTAGGGAACGGAGTGTCCCAACCAGGAGGCCAGAGGCCAGTTGTGGTGCAGCGGCACGAGATGTGATTGTAAAACCGACTGGTTGTGAGTTCGATCCCTACTCGAGGAGATGAAATATTTACTTAAATTTATATTTCCATTTTCTTCGTTCTGGTGTCGAGGTTAAGCGCGGCGTTGAGTTCTGCCACTCAACACGCAAAGCCTCCAGAGATTCGGCAGAAAGTGGGGAACAGAGTGTCTTAACACTAGGTTCCCTTTGCCTACTCTGCTGTGTGCGGAATACAGCGTGAAGCTGATTTGATTTTGATTTGAGTTTCCCAGCAGTAGGATCACTTTGCCTAACCTGCAGTGTGCAGGATACAGCGTAATGCTGATTTTTTGAGAGTTATTTAAAATATTAAAGAAAATAAATGTAAACTAATAAAGTAGTATATCGATTTATAGTTTATTAAATATTTTCTAAACTTCTAATTACTTAAAGCACTACAAACTCTTTCGGCGCGTAATCAGGCCGTCCAAAACTAATTTATAATGGAATGTGATATACGCAGGAATGGGAGCCCCGGGGCACGCGCCGAGCGGGCGGTTTTAATCACCTTAGCCCGGGCTAACTGCTGTAAAACACTACCGACGCCCGTCAATGTATCGAAATGGCGCCACGCCCGTGTTCCGCTACCAAATATTTAAGATATAATCTTATCTTTTTTAACTACTTTTTTATGAACGCTCGCTTTTTATGATTAGATAGGTACTTTCATAAAATTATCAATAAACTGTTTCGCTTCTGATTGTTCAACGTTAAAAATAATCATAAAAATAAAAAAAAACTAAGTGATAATATTTTTATATCAAGGAAAGTTTGGTGGTCGATTTCGCGGATTTCAGAGTGTCGTAAAGCTATTTTTTGCTGCATTAAAAGCGACGACGGTACGGTCCGGCCGCGAATTGATTCGTTCGATCCCGTGTCATATTTGAACGTAGGAGACCAGCCGATAGGCACCGACAGCCCGCTGTCACGCTCTAGGTGTTGCCGGACACGGTTCTCACGGGGCTGGCGCCGACGGCAACAACCTTCTAAATTTGCGGTTCACTTTGCTAATCTGCCGATATATTTTTTTTTTAGTTAAAACAGCTTTTTTTTTTATTTACTTTAGATCAAAAGTTCAAATCAATCAACCTAGGGACCTTGAATCTATGCAGCCATAGCTTTCAGTTCCTTAATATATTTTTATGTTTTAATTCTGTTCTTTAACAATGATGTGAAAATGTATGTTTAATTGTAAAAATTATAATGAAACCGCGAGTCAGACGTTCAGGTCAACTCTATAATAATAGGTCGCTCGAGAGTGCACGCCTCCGCAATAACGGCACAATTTTATTTGTGTTGATATTTGCTCGGTCTGTATTATAAATATATTTTTTTAAACAAAAAATAAACGATAATGAATGCGGTAAAGCTATTTGTGGCGCAGGGGCAGAAGTGTGTGACTGTAAAACTTGATAGGTGGTAGGTTCGATTCCCACTCGAGGAAATGAGAAATTTAATATTTTCATTTCTTCGCTCTGGTGTAGAGGCGAAGCTCCGCCAATCAACACGCAACTCCAGAATTCGGAGGAAACTAGGGAACCGAGTGTCTTAACATTAGACTCCCTCTGTCTATCCTGCTATAAGCGGGATACAGCGTGAACCCGAAAAAAAATGAATGCGTTTGATTATTAAACGACACAGTATGATCTATATTGAAATTAGAGTTTGAAATTTTTGTCATTCGTCATTCAAGCGTTAAAATATCGCGTGAAAGCGCTTTCGACGACAGAAAGTTTTACATCGACCGCCTGTCAAACATTGAACTTGTAAGATTTCGATATTCGCGTGATACTGACCTCAAGGTGGAACATCACCTGTTCGGATGATCACTTTTCGTTTCACGTACACACGCACATCCGTTCATGAACTACTTATATCTATGCTATTGAGGCCAGTCGTGGTTTTGGATTCGATCCCCACTCGAGGCAATGAAATATTTACTTACATTTATGTATTTATTTCTTAGGTCTGGTGTCGAGGCAAAGCGCGGCGTTGAGTTCCGCGAACAAGCAAAGCCTACAGAGCTAGTCGGAAAATGGGGAACGGTGTGTCTTAACACTAGGTTCCCTCTGCCTACTCTGCTGTGTGCGGGATACAGCGTGAAGCTGATTTTATATCTATACTGGCAAGTCTAATGTATTATATGAATATAAATTATACCAGAAATAAGCATTGTTGCTGTAAGATCGCTCATGAATGATTGCTCATGAATGTTGTTTCACAACATCTAAATACAAAACAACGGAACTACAACACAACGGAAGTAATTTAAATCAAATTAAACGGTTTTATGCAAAGCTATGGCTCTTTTATCGTCCACAATCAAAAATTACGCCGAGTCTACTTTTCAAAATGAAATAAAAGTTGTGTCATGTTAAACTTTCTTCTGCATTTTCTGTAATATAAAGGAATGGTATTCGCAAATATAATTTAATGTAAAAAATTAGAATATATTTATGTTATATTCATTGCTGGTGGATATGTAGTTTTGAATCAGCAACCATTATTTACAAACACTGACGCTACGCCACGATGGTCCCTGGTTTACTCTAATTACTTTTACAGAAAAATACAGTACTACAATGTAAGTTTTTCAGCATATTATACAAAAAAATTACCTATACAGAGTCAATATTTTGCAATTTGAACTATAAAGATAGATACATATCATAGACGAGCGACCCACTCGCGATTTCGCCCGCTTGAACTACATAATTTACTAATCTGCATTACTTCTAATCATAATATCATTTTAAAAACAATATATATGTATATATATGTATATATGTATATATATATATACATATATACATATATATACATATATATTGTTTTTAAAATGATATTATGATATACAGAGATATACAGAGTCAATATTTTGCAATTTGAACTATAAAGATAGATACATATCATAGACGAGCGACCCACTCGCGATTTCGCCCGCTTGAACTACATAATTTACTAATCTGCATTACTTCTAATCATAAT
>DWQW01004188.1:0-20470 GCA_018249695.1 Heliconius erato demophoon | reverse complement strand
GAGATAGATTATTAATATTGGGCGTAAGTAAGACCTTTGTGAGACTTTTATATTTTTTAAACAAAAATAACAAATTTGAAACTTTTAAACGACAAATTTAATACAATAATTTTTAATGTAATCTTTAGATTGAATCCAATCTAGAGATTGAATAGATATATGGAACAATCGAAGATTGACGTTGGAGATAGATTATTATCTTCGATTGTTCCATACATCTATCCAATCTAGAGATTGAATAGATATATGGAACAATCGAAGATTGTCGTTGGAGATAGATTATTAATATTGGGCGTAAGTAAGACCTTTGTGAGACTTTTATATTTTTTAAACAAAAATAACAAATTTGAAACTTTTAAACGACAAATTTAATACAATAATTTTTAATGTAATCTTTACATTTTTACTTTACAATTAAAACATTTTTATTATGCTATTAAAAGCAACTTCGTAAGCTCCGTCAGCGATCTTGGAATTCCAAGAAATGTTGACTTTATTAATTTTATAGCCGTTCTGTTTTACTTCTATTAATTGTTCAAAAGTATAATAATTAACGTTATCTCGTGCTCCTGGCACTGATGTCTTCGAGAAAATATTTAATGTCCTTAAAGTTAGAACAAACCTTCATTTAAATTATAATCCTTAAGAATTTTAAGTTGTGATTGTAGAAAAGGCTATATGTTCAAAATGGCACTCACTAGTGGTACAAATAGGAGGGGCGTTGTTTTTTCTTAACAGAAAATAAGATAATTCATTATATGTTTACGTTAATTCATTATATGTTTATATATATATACGTATCAAATAAATGATAATAAAAAGAGAGTGTTGATGAAAAGAATTAAAATTATTATTAGTGTAAAAATAAAAAAAACCGACGACTTATTTTATATAAGTTTTAATCATTTGAGTTGTCTGAGTCTGAAATAATATTTAATTTTAATTACATTTTATCTAGAATAGGCCACTTTTATATTAGACAAAATGTCAACACATCAAAATTCATGCTTGCGTGAATGAAAGTGATGAAAATACCTTATACGAACTTACTGAATCATACAAACACAGGTTTCAAATAAAAAAAAATAGTAAAGAAAAGTAATCTCAATGAGACGATAACGAGAAACACAGTATATTACAGTCGCGCGGTACAAAGTATATGTAAGTTATGCTTTTGTGTTGCTCGCCTACTAACTCATACTGCAACTATACATTAAGTGCCAATTAGAGTAGAATGATTCCAGGTTTATTTTATAGTGCGATGTGGTTTTTACACGAACATCTGAATCTGTCAGGTGATAAGTGAGGCCTGTCGTGGCGCAGAGGCACAATTGTACCTACTCGCGATGGGTTGTGGCTTCGATTCCCATTTGAGGAAAATGATTAAATATTTAATAAGTTGGGCTACTCGCAATGGCTCTAAAATTTAGCGGAAAGCGGGGAACGTCGTAATGGGAACGGAGTCTTAACACTAGTTTCCCAGATTCCCTCTGCCTGCCCTGCTGTCATACATACAGCGTTAAGATAAAACAAAAGAATTTGTAATTTTAATACGTGTTACTTGTGTTTTCGGCTTGTAAAAATTTTAATATGTTATGAATTGAAAATGTTATTAATTTTTAAATATTTAAATTCAAATAACAAGTAATTTTACAAAAGAAATATTCAAGTAAAAAATACAATAACAATATTTTAGAATCATATCTTGTCAATATCATTTTACAGTAAAAAAAATGTAAAGAAAAAACGTTAATAAAGAAACAAAAACTGAGCAGTTACTCTTAGAATTGCGAATATTTCCCGCAACAAGAAACATCGACAAAGTTTTGACGACACTTTATTGAAACGAGAGTCCGATGTCTCTCGCTTATAACGAAGTTTCAACTGGTCTCGGTTTTGCATTTGTACAATAATTTCGAGAATACCAACCGATGAGTTTTCTTGTAAGCAGAAAATAAGATAACTAATTATATTTTTACGGAAATAATTGCATAGCTGGAATAATGTGGGTATAATTTCTATGTATAATATATAAATAACGGATTTCCACTTTCATAACATTTATAAACTTTTTTTTGAGTTCTGCCACATAATGCCTCCAGAATTCGGCAGAAAGTGGGCAACAGAGTGTCTTAACACTAGGTTTCCTCTGCCTACCTTGCTGTATACGGGATACAGCGTGAAGCTGATAAAAAATAAACTTTTTTCTGTTTAAAATAAGCAAGCTGAACTTCGTCTCACTATCACGATTCACGAGACACAGTCTGTCGGCAGGCAGCGCAGACGGATGGACCCCGAAATCTTCGTAATATCTTCGTAACGGGACCCCCGTTACCCTTTAGTTACGGGGCCCTAAGCCGTACCTCCGGTTGATAATTTTGGATTACACAACCATTACGTTCCACTACAACACGATAATAAAATTAGATATAAGATTTATTTTCCCTCTCTCCTACAGATTATCAATAGCTCTAAAATACTAGTGCCGGAAAATTGCGGTTCGAATTTATTCTAAAGTGGTTCAGCGAATAGATACGGACAAGATTTACGACTAACTGAATTCTCATTGCAAATTCACATCAAGAACCGACCGCTTTTAATTAATTTGACTTAAAGTGTTGGTTTAATTTAATATCCATTAAGTAACTTAAGAATTAAGCTATTAATATTTATATTGTATACCAATAATCACAATTCTCATAATGTTTGACTTTGAGTAGACTGCAGGTGACTCTACAACCAGTTTCATGGAAGCTATTCTATTGTTTTTACTGTCTTAATACATCTCGCTTAAGAAGTGGACATCGTCATAGATAATTGGTCGGTTGTTTCGCGTACTATTTTACCTTTTTTTATAATGAAAATATTAATTATATATAAATTTTCATTTCTTCGAATGGGACGCGAACTCGAAACCTATCGCGTTTACAGTTACAGCTTTTGCCCCTGCGGCACGACTGGTCTCTAAGTACAAAGTATGTAAATTTATATAATCTGTACGTTTTTTAACTGAGAACACTTTAAAAATACAATTTTAAAATATTACAATTCTTATTGATATCTGTACATACTCGTTGGAGAATGAATGATTAACCACGACACATTCCATACCTTGCCTTTAATTTAATAATATCTGCTGTTCAAAGAAATGTTAAAATGTGAATGATATAATTTGATTAAAAAGTATATATAATATCAGATTCTGCTATCTTCAGCTATCTGTATCCCACACACTGCAGGGTAGGCAGAGGGAACCTAGTGTAAGACACTCCGTTCCCTACTTTCTGCCGAATTCTAGAGGCATTACGTGTTAAGTGGCAGAACTCAACGCCGCGCTTTGCCTCGACACCAGAACGAAGAAATGGAAATATAAATTTAAGTAAATATTTCATCTCCTCGAGTGGGGATCGAATAACAACCAGTCGGTTTTACAGTCACACTTTGTGCCGCTGCGCCACGACTGGCCTCAAATATATATAATAAAACCAGCATTATTATATTAAAAGAAAAAAACCACGCGTATTAAATTCATAACTAACTCCATAAATTTATTACCTAAGCGGCCTTAAGCCTGTATTTTACAGTAAAAATTGGAAGCTTACGCTGAACTTTTACAATCAATATAACTTATTCTCTAGATATTTTTTCTCTTTAGGTGAATTTTCTTACGTAAAATTTATTATTAATCGAAAATAAATTCAAAGTTGTTGGTTCCTTTATTTACGTGGAATACTAAGAAAATTGGAAGATTTAGCACTTAAAGGGTTAATTCTACGATATTTTTTAGTATTATTAGATTAATATCTAGAAGCTAATGCTTCACGCCACACAACACGCATGGCCTCCAGAGTTCTACGGAAAGTGGAGAACGGAAATGCCTTAAAGATAACGGAGTGACTTAACACTAGATTCCTAGGTTCCCTCTGCTTACTCTACTGTGTGCGTGCAGAGTGAAGTTAAAATAGCTATAAAGTTGTATGATATGTAACATTAATTACTAAAATATTTCATTGCAAGAAAGATTGCTCGAGTAATCTTGTTCTGAATTTCAGAAACAAATGACCGGAACGAGGGGACTCGTAGTGCAACGTGTTTTCACAAGAAATAAATATAAAAACAACTTGCGTTACTAAATAATTTTTCATATCACCTAATACATTGAAGATTTGCTTACAACAGTTTACTACAGTATAGCATAAGAAAAGAGCAATGTATATGAAACTGTTCCTCAATAATAGTAAATACTGTTCTAAAAGTTTCTGAAGCCGTAACAGAGTACGTGGATTAAGCTCCATTCCGGCTTCAGTACGGTGACAGCGCTCGTAGCGTTACAACGTATGTACCAAAGATGCTGGAAAAATCTCGATGTTTTCTCGGTTAAATAAAGTGGGAAACTTTCTGGTTAATTTATTATAGTATTTTAGTGAATGTGATACTGTTTCGAAGTTAAATTTACTGTGTGTCTGTTTGTTACACTTTGTTTACGAATGTTGGTAAGCAGTTAGTTAATAATGTTTAACTTATTTGAGTGTTTAAATATTTTTAAATTTTTTTAGAACATAAAATTGAATCTAAAGTGAAAAATCACTCCGTACTCCATATTAACTAATAAGAAGTCCATAATAATAACTGTACTTAATGCCTACAGGAGAAACGAAATATATTTCAAATGTAAACGTTACTCCAAATGGGTTTCGAACACACGATCTTCCAAAGACAGTCTAAAGGGAACAGTTTTTTTTATAAATAAATAACAAATATATTATACTATATAAAGATTTAGATATATGCCTTTATATAATATAATACGTATATAAAGGGTGGTACATATTTCTGAATTCATTAGAGGAACTTTGGTTAGAGGGTGCGCCATTAGGGTACCTAATAGTAGAGTTGTAGTAAACAGAAATTTCATTAGCATCAAAACATTCGAGACTGTCTCATATTAAAGTGATATAGTCTCGTCTTATCTACATATAAAAGATCCAAGTTTATTAAATATAAATAATAATTAATTATATATGAAATATATTTACCAATAACTATATACTTTTACCTGATAAGTTAATACGACAACGTATTAAAGCCGTATCCCATATATAGAGAGTTGGTAGAGTACCTAGTGTCTAGACACTCCATTTAACACTCTCCGCCAATTTTTAATTTAAGTTGATTGGCAGAACTCGATTAAATAATGAAAAATAATAATTGAAAAAAAAGTTTTTCTTTTGTTCCGAAAGTTATCGTAACGTTAAACATCAGGCGTGCTTTAAAAAAATATTCAGTCACACTATTCTTTTCACCTAAGAATATAAAGCTATAAAACCATTAATTCCACTGGTACTCAAACCGTTCTAATTTCTCATTTGCACGCGAAATGAGCTTTCTGTTAACTCTATGCGACTCTTAATAATGTTGACACTTATTTATTGAGCTTTCTTTGATAATTAGTTAATTTTTACTTTTTTCTTATTTGATATTTTTTTTTCATGTTCTCATGTGGGATACTTATCCTATTATATCATTGTGAAAGAAGATTTTTGCAATTTTTTTGAAATTTTACATGTTGAATGACAAATGCTTTGTTTAGATAGCTAGGCCGGTTGGAACATTTATTGTTAATATTGAAAAAAAAATTTTGAATTTGAACCCACTCTAGAACGTTCATTTAAATGCATCTCAATTGCGCCCAAGTCTGTAACTTAATTCAACATATTTTTCAAAAACCCAATCGTGTTAAGACGTTTAACGTTAAAAAAATAGTGGGACTCGAACCCGTATCTCTCGGAATAAGAACGAATGGCTTATTAGCAGAACGCTTAGACAAAATAGATTGGAGTTCTGTTACATTCAACTATTTATACCTTTTCACAATAATAAAATAAGATGGCCGATTGTAGATGCAATATTTAAAATTACTCAAAAATTGAGTAAATAGTAAAATATCACGCATCTAGAGTCAGAATGCTAGGTTAATTACAAATATACATACATAAATAATATATATAATATTTTAACTTAAATGTTTTTACATTTTTATTTCTTTTTAAAACATACACACATTTTTACAAGGAGCACTGCTAAACTAGCCTCTTGAAATTTATAACTGCAAACTCAATAACTGTTAAGTGGGAATCACCGTATCGGTGAGTTAAATATTAACAATTTTAATTACTAAAGTTAGAACTAAGTTATTTTTATACTTAAACCGACATATTGCGTTGTTAAGTTCCGGCGTTGAGTTGCGCCACTCACGCAACGCCTCCACAACTCGGTAGAAAGTGGGGCGCAGAGTGTCTTAATACAAAGTTCCCTCTGCCTTCCCTTATGTGTGCGGGATACAGCGTGAAGATGATTAATAACTAATGTTGTCGGTATAAAATGGAAATTAAAAACTATTAATAATAAAAAACAGGTTAACAATCTTACCTATTTCAGAACTTTATCTAATATTATTTAATATTATATAATTAAAGTTTAATTTTACCTTCGTATTGGTTATCCTACTTTGAAGTATAACCAAAATTAATAAAACATTATGAATATTTCGATTATTTATTATTATTTTACTTTTATTTCCTTTTTTACTAGCATATACAAAATAACCACAGCGGACGTAACGTACTGCATAGCGGATCTCAGGGGTCGTCAGGAATATCGACGGTTCTCTCTCAAAAGAGAAACCACTCACGCTATCATTGTATTTAGTCTCATTCGGGTTAAATTTCCGATAACTATTTTCGAACATATCCAATAATTTATATTAAATTATTTAATACAATTGTGAATTTGACTTATTAATGCAACAACTTTGAGGCCAATTGTGGCGCAGTGGCACAAGTGTTTGACTATAAACGCGACTGGTTGTGGGTTCGATCCCCTAAATAATACTCGAAGAAATGAAATCGAGTATCAAGGCAAAGCGCGCGTTGAATTCCACCACCTAACACGCAATGACTCGAGAATTCAGTCGAAAATGGGGAAAGGAATCTCTATACAATAGGTTTCCTCTGCCTACGCTGCTGTGTGCAAGATACAGCACGAGAAACTGATTTTATTTAAAGCAACTAATGTACAAGTGCTGTATTTTAAATTTATACGTTGAATATCAGTCCTGGTTTAACGTTTATTCTTCTCTATAATATTTATAGAATAAAGTATTTTTACAAAAAAATCATTTAGTGTAATTAAAAATAGCAATAGACCACGAATCTATGATTTTTAAATTATCTGTCGGTTTGTCCGTTTGTCCACGCGCGTCTTTTGATCTCCTAAACACATTTAAATTAAACCTTTTATTTCTTGTATAGCTATAAGGCATGATCATCCTGCCTTCGCTTTAGCTGATTTTGAATACTTTCACACTTAATGCAGTCCATGCAAACTATAAGAAAAAAACGCTGCCTTAATAAAAGTTATAGAGCGTGATAATATAATTGATATAAAAAATAATATATATCTTTGACATATCCAAATCTTAATCTTTCTTTTATAATCTTTTTTTTTATACCATTGTTAAACTATAAGAAAACTATAACTAAAAGAAGAACGTCCTTTAAAAGTCTTTTGAAAATCAAATCATTATATTCAAAATAAGAAATTACTTGCTCAATTTTTTATAGATCAAAATAATTTACCATCAGTTCACGTAAGTTAATGCTTCAGATCTGTGATCAACCGGCGCAAGAAACTCAGCGGGACTTTTTTAAATCAATTTTATTCAAATACATATTTAATTATTTGTGACAATCATACCTTTGACACAGACTGGGACGAGCATTTGTTCCCAAGGCGTGTTATCATTTATAAAATCATTATTTTGGTAATAACCTTTAACACATAAACGTCTTTTCATATTTATTTTAAATCGTGATATAGAAAATTCTCTGACGTTTTCTGGAATCCTATTTCACAAGCGTCCACATTGTACCATAAAAGAATTACGAATTCAATACAATCAAGTTACGGGTGCACTAAATTTAAGCTTATTTCTGGTATTAATATTATGAACATCACGAATTTGGTAAAATCTTGTTTTTAAACTTTTTTCTTATCACGAAGAACCATAATGGTTAAGCTAAAACACAAGAAATAAAGAAATAGTTAAAGAAACACACACAACATCAGTTTTTCTGAACACATTTTGGTTGTCATTGCTTGTAAAATTAAGGCGTTCGTGACAGCGGTACAACGACAGTGGGACAGCGGCTGTAGACGAGACTATAGTTAGTTCGATTTCCAATTTTCCGGGGGCAATTTATTCTCTTATCACTAATCTTTCTACTCCTTTTATTTTTCTACCATATACGATACAGTACAAGTTTGTACTATTATTAAAAGTAAACAACAAGCATATAAAATAATTTAATATTGTAAATTAAAGTGAACACTTAATAGTAAAAAGTTAACATAAATTACAATTTTCTAGAAATAGTTGTGCAATTTTTAAACGAAATAAATAGAAACGAATAGAAAATGCTGAAACGCAAAGCTTTCAAAACAATTGCATTGAAACTTTTATATAAATATTTTTCTTTGATAATAATGTCAATTCCATTTTAGCACTTGATTTGCTGTTATTTTCCGAATCAAAATATTGATGATTGATGACGATGATGTTTTCAAGATTATACTATTTTTGATTTTTTTTTACTTTTTGATTTTTGATTTTTTTAAACCTTCATGTTGTATCCCGCACATACATAGCAGAGGGAGGCTGGGCTAGCGGTAACGTCACGTCCCCCACTTTCCGCCGAAATCTGCAATGCACGTTGAGTGGTAAAACTCAATGTTGCACATTTTTTTTTGAATTTATGGGAAAAGACAAGGTAAACAAGCGTATGAGTCACCTAATGTTAAGTGATCATCGCATATCAAATCAAGACGTACTCATCGAAACAGAAGCAACCGGACGCCCATGGATAGAACGAGTAAAATGTACGCATCCCATAGCAATCTGCTGACTTGTAGTGCCAGACGCGACGAGTTGCGGGTGTTCTGCGCGGCAGCGCTTAATGGGCACGACACTCCGTACCAGGCTGTGATCTGAAGACCCCAAAGGCGCATCGACGACGACCTGCTATTGTTCCGGATGTGAAGTTAGCTAAAGGTCCCATAAGGAGATTTTGTGACAATCCATTCGCCTTAGCAAAGTCGAATACAACCCTCCCAGCGTGATCGGTGGTGCGTGACCCAAGCGAACTGTCATTCTGCGTATTAAAATTACCAAGTATCGAGACCTCAGCGCAGGGGATCTGTGAGAGCATATCGCCGATAACCGATTGCATGTGCTCCGATCCGTTGCTGCATTATGACTGTTTAACCTGTACAAGAATGCGTAGACTCGGCCGACTTTAACTCGTTACCAGCGCGAGGAAATGAAAATAATAAATAATTCCTTCCCTCGAATTGGATTCAAACCTACAATCGTCACGCTTATAGTCGCACACTTGTAGGCCTATACAAACAAAAATTTTCATTAATCTTATCAATTATAAAGATTTTTTTTTAAAAGCAAAAAAGCATGTTTAATATTTGCATATTAAAAAAAAGCTATAAAAAATGTTTACTTCCTTAGCTCTATGATGCCATAAACTCTCATACTAAATTTAAGATCCACTTCTACTCTAGACTCACAGATTTCAGGGAAGCAAGGAAGGGTACTTAATAGATGTTTACATTATGAGACTACTGTACTGGCCTAATTTAATGTACCTAGCTTCAGTAGCTTACGCTCGGTGAAAGTGAATCATTCGTTCAGGGCTCTCCCCTGAGGGCTCTTTTGAGTGTTGGCATAGATAAAATAACACTACGGACTTTACGGACGAGCTTTTAAAACAACTTTTTTTAGCTCCATGCTGTATTCCACTCTCCGTTCCCCACTTTCCACCCAAATTTCGAGGTATTGGGTATTACGTATTGAGTAGTGGGACTGAACCAACGACTGAACGATAATTTATTCCGACGAGTAGGACTCGAACCAACAATCATTACGTTAACAAACACGTGTTTGTGTAACTGCGCCACGCTGGCCTTATTATTATTATTTGAGCCAATAATATAAAAACAGATTATTAATATTTGAATTATCTTAATTAGATATGACTATTAATTACATATTTTTTACGTCAGTCAAATGTCGACGTTTTTCAATTACAATCCTATATAACACATTATGATTTAGATAAATTAATAAGAGATTATAAACTTCCTGTGAATTTAAATTTATTTTAAAGTTTTGGTTTTTTACTTCCGTTTAATAACTTTATTATAAAAATGCTTTAGAAATACAAAAATAATTTACTTTTTTTAGCTTCACGCTGCATCCCGCACATTACAGTTCACCTGGGAACCCAGTCTTGAAATATTTCGTTCTATTAAGACACTTCTTGTATATTGCTTTCCACTGACTTCTGGAAGAATTGCGTGTTGAGTGCGTCAACGCTGCGCTTTGTCTCGTTACTAAAGCGATATTAAATATTTAATTTCCTCAATAGCAAATCACACCCACAACCTATCACGCTTCCAGTCGTTCGCTAGTGCTTTTTTATTATTGTATTTTTATTTATATTTTATATCGTCTATTAGATTGCAGTTCCAAAATTAAAAATGAAAAAAAAACAGCTTCACCCTATATCCCGCCCGCCGCAGGGTAAGCAGAGGGAACCTAGTGTTAAGACACTCCGTTCCCTACTTTCCACAGGATTGCCGCGCTTTGCCTCGACGCCAGAGCGAAAAAATGGAAATATAAATTTAAATAAATATTTTATTTCCTCGAGTTGGGACCGGACTCACAACCAGTCGCATCTACAGTCGATTTTTGTACTCCGCGCCACGACTGGCCTTCTCCATCTTTCTAAAAAAATTACCGAAACTTATTTAAAGCTAAAGGCTAATTGGTCTACATACTGTAGTTGTACGATCACTTCAAACATAGAATTCTTACTTTAATTCAACTGTAAGAAAATTTCTATATATATGTACATATATTAAAAGACATAATAGAAACGAGCAAATCTTATATATTCTCACTTAAACCGTGTCATATTATTAAACTTAAAACATTTTCTCAGTTTAAATCATGATTATAACTTCTAAATTCTCATATACAAGAAGCAAAGTATATTATATTAGGTAAGTAGGTCTAACTTTGAACTAAACCCAGGATTAAGGATTAGACTGAGGGTGGAAAAGTTTAAATAGATTTAACCAAAATTTATTAATTTATATTCAGTAAAAGTACTGAAATTGTTTCAATTAAAAATTTATAAATTATTATAAATTGTGGCGTTGAATTCCACCATTCAACACGCAGCGCCTCGAGAATTTGGTGGAAAATGTGGAACGCAATTGTCTTAATTGAAAAAGAGAGTCCCTCTGTCTTCCATGCTTTGTGCGGGATACAGCGTAATGTAAAAAATATACTAAAAAAAATGGTAAATACGTTGCTATTGTGAGAATAAATTCTTATATATTAAAAAATATTATACTTATTTAGAAAACGTATAAAAATTTGAACGTAGCGAAACTCAACCCCGCGCTTTGTCTCGACACGAGAAGCAAAGAAATTCAAATATAAATTTAAATAAACATTTTATGTCCTCAAGTAGAGATCGAACCCACCACAAGTCGCCATGATTGGCCTTACTAAATAGTAAATTTGGTTAAAAGTAAGTTTCTTATCATAAAATCGCATTTACAATAGCAAATTTTACTACTAAAGTTTCAAATATAGTTTCTATCATAGAAGTGCTGTTCTGCTATATAGTGACGTCCCTTTTTAAGAAATATTACTACCTGGTCAAAGACTTAATAGTTTTAAAGTTATTATAGTTAGTATATCTATTCATGATTCATGTTTACGTTTAATAGATATTAAAATATGTGTGAGTCAGTACCATCGTTCCGGAAACTAGATCTCAGTTTTATGTCCATCCAACAAGAGGAAATTCCGCATGAGTAACAATAAATATATTATAATAGCCGCATTTTAGTTGTTATTATGAAGTAATATAATATATAATTTTGGGCTTCTCGTTTTACCTCATATTGAGTAGGGTAGGCATAGGGAACCTGGAAACCTAGTATCCGTTCCCATTCAGACACTTTCGATTTACACTTTCCGCCGAATTCTGGCAGCATTGTGTATTGAGTGGTTAATAGAGGAGCTAAAATATTAAATATTTTTTTTTGTAGCTATACGCTTTATCCTGAATATAGCAGAGTAGGCAGTGAGAATCTAGTGTGAAGACACTGCGCTCTCCGTATTACAAACAAACTCAACGTTTTGTGGTATAATTAAAATAATATAACAAATGAATACGGTTACATTTAGAATATTTCATAAAATATAACAATAATTAAGGAAAAGAAAAGTTGTATTATTTTTTTGGGGAGACCTCGGTTGACGTTCGAAACACAGTATCAAAGATGCAAGAGGATGTATATAAAAAGAATGATGACAGTGGACAAGGCGAAAGAGGTATATAGAGATCCTAGCGTTTGGCGCTCCGTTCTCTTTTACTACTCCACTAAGAATACAGCGTGAAGCTAAATTAAGTTTGTTTTATTCTTTAGTATAGCTAAGATACTTAAATTAACTCAAAATACCTTATGTACCCTCAACATGTATCGAACCTAGAACCTCTAGCTACAATTATATCACTAATCACTATGCCAACATCCCACTTATGTAAAATTGTCTTAGAAAATGTAAAATTAATGAGTGCCATACTCCATGTTCTAAATATGAGTAAGTATATAATTATAATGTATGAAGGTCTTTCTCCTTTATCGCGAGTGCCGACTTCAAGTAATTAATTTCTAAGTATGTATGTAAGAAGGTAGGTTTATTTTAATTTAATTCGGCAAACAACAATATTTTTGTCAAGAAACTGGTTACATATAAACCTTTTTTCTACTAAAATACATAAAAACTAAAACATGAAATATATATAAAGGCCGTCGTGGCCCAGGAGCAAGGGTGTGACTGTAACGGCGTTGGATTCCGCTACTCAACACGCAATGCCTCCAAAATTAGGGAAAGTGGGGAACAGAGTGTCTTAACACTAGGTTCCCACTACCTAAACCTGCTGTGTGCAGGATACAGCGTGAAACTGATAAAAAATATTTGGTGTATAAAGGTAAAGACTAAAAGAGATCTCTTCCAGTCAATCAGTGGAAGTGGATGAGTTACAATTATCGGGTAAGACATAATATGTAAGATTTTTTTATTTTTCATATAAATAATTAATATATTTATACTTATCTTATCGACTTCATTTTAAAGTATTTAATATTGTTATTATTTTCACATACTAAATAAATATTTTATTGTTAAAAAAATATGAAATATTCAAAATAAAACAAAACTTGACATACACTAGTGACATTTCACGAGAGTTCTGTCTTTTTCACATACAGCCGGAGGGCGTCTGTATACAAACAGACACATCTCGTCACTTCGCGTCATACTATATAGGTCATGGACGTAGAGATAACGTCAGTCACAGAAACAAAATGTCACCAGTACTTTATTGTTCCGGTTGATTAAAAATATCCTAAACTGGCTCTTGCTGTGATTTTATGTTTTTTGAAAATATTTAAAATATTTTTTTGAAAAACAACCACTGTTAAGGCGTATTTGGATTGTATTTGATATATTGCAAAAGTTGAGGTTCTGTACTGTTCTGTTCTGTTGAACTTTGTAATTTACTCGATTTATTCTGACAATTTCTCGATTTATCTAATGCGTAGTCATCGGAAACTAATGTAAAATCATCACGTTTTCGGCTTTCCGACCGAACTCGAGATATTTGATTTTGAGTGGAGTGACTCAACCTACAACCGTAACATTCAGTAAATATGTAAATATATTGAGGCCAGTCGTGGCGCAGGAGCAGAAGCGTGCGACTGTAATTGCGACAGATTTTAGGTTCAATTCTCATTCGAATAAATGAAATATTTGATATTTTCATTTTCTCGCTCTGGTTTCAAAGCGCTTGAATGCAATGCAATGCCTTTAAAATCGGTGGAGGTGTCTTAATGGGAACTTAGTGACTTAACACTAGGTCCCCACGTTCCCACAGGATTATAGCATGAGTCGGAAAAAACATAAATATTTCGTTTCATTATTTATTAAACGACTTTTACAAACATATATATCTTTTATATTTAATTTTTCCATACTCGCCGTTAGAAGTCAATTCATGAAAGAGGTTCCTTGTAAATTTATGATCAGCAACATATGGCGGTAATCGCTTAATCGATGGGAGTTTAATTAATCAATGCCTGTGTAAAATCTGTGGCCATGATACAAGAAGTACATACAAACGAGGTTTAATTATTTATGTTATCAACGAACCATAGTAAGCTATTCCCAAATACGTTACCCTTACGTCTTTAAAACATAGTTAACATATTTAAAGCCCTCGTGGAGTAGTGAGACAATACCTAACTGTAAACGCGATGGTTGGGGGTTCCTGGTGGTCACCACTAGGAACAAAGCGCGGCGTTAAAATCCGCCATTCTTCACAAAATATCCTGCAAAATCGACGTAAAGTCAAAAACAGATTGCCCAATTTAAAAAATTTAATTCGCTTTGCCTACCCCGCTACATAGTAAATACGTAATAATAAATAATCAAAATATCACGAACTTATCAAATAAAGAAAAAACACTATCGAGTAGACGAAGTCATGCGATATCTTACAATTTAAACTAAATTGCTTAACGCTCCAACTTTACAAATTAGATAACGTTCTTCCTTATATCGTTCGGTAAACGATCTCAATTTGAATTGAATTTGTACAAAACTTAAACTTCATTAAGCGTAACAAGTGTTGATGTTAATCTAATTTTCTTAAACTAAAATTAACTTATTTATTTAGGTTTTCGCTTTTTCCCATATAAAGCAGAAAGAATACGCACTCCGTCCTTCGCTTTACTCGACTTTTGAGACTTTATTATATTTTTATTATAATTTATTATAATTATACGCATATATATGACGTACTTAGCTGCCAACCGTACGTAACTGTTATGAATTCAAATCAACTTGGTGGAAGTCCAGAAGTAGAAGTAGAGTGCGAAGTCTTAGTAGAATTTTTTGACCTGCGAAAATTTATTTAGTTCAAGGAGAAATGTAAAAATGTGATGTGATAAAGTCAATATCGGTGTAAGGTATAATTTATATAATTCATCACTTGCTTCACACAATAAAAAAATAACATATTTTCCTATTAGATTGATTGATGTTCTATTTCACGCAACAGTAGTTTTAAGCTGCTTATAAAAATATGTACAAGCAGTCCGTTTATATTTTACCTTTCACATAAAGTTGAGTCCTTCGTGGCCACTTGACGGAATGAATTATTTTCTTCCATTTCCTCGCTCTGGCAAGAAGACAAGGCATGGCGTTCATTTCCGTTAGTGTCTCGGAAACTGGAGACAAAGTGGAGAACGGAGTATCTTATCACTAGATTCTCTGCTTTTCATTCATTTTTCAGGCATAAGAGATACAAGGTGAAACTGATAAAAAACAAAGTGAAATCGCTACAATTTTTTTGTGCTCACTCTACCTACCTCTTCCTTTATATGACAATTTCACAAAGCCTAATTAGTATTTAAAATAGTATACGAACGTAACGAATGAAAATAAAGCGTATTTTTCTTATATTAAATACAGTCTGTTTTTTACGTTGCCTAAATCATAGTCTCTTCCAAATATGTTATTCAAAGAAA
Source organism: Heliconius erato demophoon (assembly GCA_018249695.1). NCBI lineage: Eukaryota > Metazoa > Arthropoda > Insecta > Lepidoptera > Nymphalidae > Heliconius > Heliconius erato. The sequence continues at coordinate 4,729 of DWQW01004188.1, read as the reverse complement.
AAACTTATACATACTTCGCTCGAGGTCATACGGGCCCTCAAATGTTGAATATTTTTATAATTTCATATCTACGATACGAGAACATAATTTAAACATTAGTAGGCATTTTTTTAGTAGGCATATATGTATAATATAATTAAGAAATTTTGCTGAGAGAAGCCGTCATGGCACACCGTCTGATTGTAAGCGCGAAAGTTATGGGTTCGATTCCTAACTCTGGTTTTTATGCATGTAGATTTAGATTATAGTGTTAGATTAAATTAGTAAGTGGCAACTGAAATGAATAATTGGACTGTCTGACAGCAGATATTGTATAAATATAGAAATATATGTATGTAATAACATAAGTCTAGTTCTAGGTAATATCTATAGAAAAAAGTATTAAAAGAAATGTAAAAATAACAAAAGGTTAGGACCATAAGTCTGTAGTGTAAATAAGAATTAAAATAAAAAAAGCTCTGGTAATAAAATAAAGCGCGGTGTTGACTTTCATCATTCAATATGTAATGGACAAAGATTGGCTTAAAATAAGGCACGAAGTGTATTTCTGGTTCCCTCTGCGTTCCCTACTAAATGTGAAGATAAAAAAAACTTTGAAAATTTGAATAAGATGGCTTTCTCGTTGGGATTATATTCCTCAAAAAAAATTGTATAAAACTAATCACGCAAATAACATAAATTAAGTTAAGCTTACTTTATTGTAATATATTGTCAGATATAAATGCGAGTTCAAGCCTAAAACAATTCTTTATTTTATTTGTGATATCAAAGTAAATGAAAAAAACTACTTTTTAACCAAAGAAAAAAATGGCCTCCAAAATCTTCTATTATATCATCTGTACAGGAAACCCTTCGATGAACTATCTAATTGTACATGTGTAGTTGATCGAAGAGGAAACCATTTAAACGTATAGCCTAATTAAGTGCATTAGGCTGATTAACTACGGATAATCCAATAATCTAGTAAGTAGTTCATCAATAAAGGTACATAATGCATCCCGTGCTAGCAGGGTAGTCAAAGCGAACCTGGAAACTTAGTGTTGAGACACTCCGTTCTCCATTAAGACACTTCCGGTCTCCACTTGCCGCCACAATTTGAGGCATTGCGTGTTTTGTGTGGCGGAACTCAACGCCGCTCTTTGTCAATTAAACATTTCATTTCCTTGAAATCGAAAACGAACAAACGCCCGCGCCACGACTAACCTTGAATGTTCTGAGTATGTTTATAAAACAAGAAATCAGTGCAATAGCACAAACAAACTGACAGTCAATTAAAATGTCTAATACAAACGTGAGACATGACTAAGCGCCAAATAATTTATTAGGTCAGTCATCGTTTCCTTATGAATGTGTTCTATAAATCAAAATTAATTTAAACATATTTTACTAACCAGATGCTGATTCTTATAAGAGAAAGGAAAAAAACATAAATTAAATAAAAAAAGAGAATTCTGGTAAGATATTTATTTAAAAAATAATTCTAAAATATAAGTATTTTTGGTATTAGGATATGGTCGTTGCTTGATAGCAACGAACTAAGGGATAACTTTTTAAATACATTTTTATACGTTTTCTAAATAAGTGTAAATAAATGTTATAAGTTTCAGCTTCACGCGGAATCCCGCCCCCTATAGGGTAAGTAAAGGGTATCTAGTGTTAAGACACTCCGTTCCCCAATTTTCAAAACACCCGTATCAAGTGATCGAAATTTTCTTAGTTTTAAATGTTATTTAAATATCAAAACAGATTACAGTAGAAACTAGAATCTTTTGCATCGGTTAGAAGACCAATAAATAGTGAAACTTAAAAGTTTAATGCATACCTGATGTTTACGATGTCGGTTATAGACTGGCATGCTCCTTACGCACGTGTGCTCCAAATATAGCTGGCTCTTATGTTCCGTCCAGCCACACGGAAACATAAATAATTGCAAACTTATTCATTTATTTATTTATTTTTAATAGCTTCATTGTATCCCATATGTTGCATTGTAGGCAGAGGGAACCTGGGAACCTAATATTGAGACACTCCGTTATTATTAAGTCATTTTCTCCATTTTCTGCCGAATTCTAGAACTAATGCGTGTTGACTGTCAAGGCTACCTCGTCACCAGAGCGTGGAAACGAAAATATTATATATTTCACTCTCCCTAGTGGTAATCGAACCCACAGCGATTGCGTTAACAGTCACACGCTTGTGTATATTATTTTTATTTCTTCCTTTTTGTTAAGATAAATCTCGACGTTGAGTTCCGCTGCCTGAGTTGTATTGAATTTGAGCGAAAAGTGGACAACGGAAAGTTTTGGCACTAAATTCTGCTTTACCCAGCCAGCTATCCAAAAAGATCGTTACGCTGTTGTTTGTCAGAAATAACTACTAAGTAAAAGAAGCTAATGCAATATTTTAGCCAACGGGATCGCGGAAGCGTCTAGTTTTAATATAAATTTGTATAGCCCGAGTGAAATTTGTACCTACAACTGTTGCGTTCAATCAAATTTTATAATACTATAAGCGTCTATAAGCATTACAATGATGTCAACAACATCGTACTAATTGAAAATATATAGAATTTGTGCCAATAACTGTGTTTTGAATATTTTTACTTTTATTATTTATTTGCACGTCAGCGGCCCACTCGCGGCTTCGCCCGCTAATCACCTAATACTTTAATTATGCAGTATTTGGCTACAGATTGATACATTCAATTATGAATAACTTATTTTCATAATTCTCAAGGCCTTGAACTTTCTTAGAATTATTTCAATTTTACATTTTCCCGAAAAGTATACGTCCAATTTACATGCTACTACAAGCCAAATTTTATGATTATAAAATTTTCTTGATTACTTTCGCTCGTAAGTTTCAATATCGATGTCACAAAGGATACCGCTCTTCATTTTATTGCCTCATATCGAAATTAAAGAATTCAGAAGCTATATATAAATAATGTAAAATCATTTGGATTTCATCTAAGGATGGGTGTTCCACAAGGACCTATTTGGTCCCCTTTTATTTATTCTTTATATTGACGATCTGCTTTTTTTATGCAAAGAATCTTTGTGATATTGTACTTTTCGCAGATGATACCTCGATAATATTTAAGGTGGGCAGGGACAAAGTATACTATGACGAAGTGAATATTGCATTACCACATATTCTTCGTTCTGGTTTGATATTAATAATCTAATGTTAAATGCCAAATATTAGAAAACATAATTTAAGTTTAGTAATTAAAGGTGAAACTCTTATTGTGACACAATCAGCTATTTTCTTGATATAACTATAGTGGAACACTCATCTGGAGGCACTTGCGGATAGGCTGAGCTCTGCCGTATTACCAATTTAAAAAATAAATGACGGACATTGAAACTGCCCGTCTAGTCTACTATAGCTATTTTCATAGTATCTTATCTTGTAGAATACTGTTTTGGGGCTGTGTGGCAGATATATATATATTCAATATTAATAAAAAAAAGGCTATGACATCTATTTATAAACTAAGAGCTCGAGATTTTTTGCGAGATGTTTCAAAAGATGCAGATATTATTATAGTTGCATCACAATTGAGACCGGCCGTGGCGCAGAGGCACAAAGTGTGACTGTAAAATCGACTGGTTGTGGGTTTGGTCCCCACTCGAGGAAGTGAAATATTTATTTACATTTATATTTTCATTTCTTCGTTCTGGAGTCGAGGCAACAAGGCGTTGAGTTTCGCCACTCAGCACGCGATACCTTCAGAATTCAGCGGAAAGTAGGGTACGGTGTGGCCTTCTGAAACGGTGGTAGCTTTTTTTATATATGAACTTATGGAGGATTCTATAGTGCTTATAATAGTCCATTTGAATATAGATATGTTATCGTGGTCTTTTTTTAGAACTAATAAAATAGAATATTTTTGTTGTACAATGTACTGTAATAATACATATATTTAGCTAGTTTTGCAGCGCACGCGCTTGAATCAATGGCGATGGCTTTCATTATTACTGTTTTTCCGATATTAAAGGCTAGCTAAGACTTACACCATAATGTTATATAGCCTATAGCACTATCGAGGAACGTAACTTTCATACAAAATATAAAAAAGTAAATCGGACCCTGGTCCGATTCGACCCCGCGATCTTAGCGTTTTTAACAAACAAACAAACTCTTCCGCTTAACTATATTAGTACAGATATTTCATTGGATACGAAAATGAGTTTTAAGAATTTAAGAACTATGTAAATAGGGATATACATCATGTGACATTAAAATAGAATATAAATTATATTTTTTCATGGGTGACAGTGGCGCCAGCGCACAAGTGTGCCACTATACACAACAGTGGCTTCGAGTCCCACTCGGAGCAAAAAATATTTTATATTTTCATTTCCACGCATTGATAACGAGGCAAAGCGCGGCGTTCAATTCCGTCATTCACGCAATGGTGCAGGTATTCGGCGGAAGTTAGGAAACACACCACTAAGGAATTTTACTTATTTTATTATAAATTTTATGGGTCATAATCAGAAAAAGTGTACATTTTGAGTCTTTTCTTGTCCCGCTACTTTGAATACGTTTTAAAAATACAATTTTATAGATAAGTCAAATATTTTGCCATTTTAAATATATTTATTTATTAATTTAAGCATTTTGGTATTATTTTAAGTGTATTATGGCTAAAAATAATATGTTTTGTTAGTTGCAAAAAACCTTTTCAAAATGCTCCCATACAAATTTTCGTGTCCCATTG
>DWQW01004187.1:0-20477 GCA_018249695.1 Heliconius erato demophoon | reverse complement strand
CATTAAAACAACCAAAGCATTAACTACTCCCAAAACTCAAAGGTAAAATAAATTAATAATCAGTAAGGAGAAAGATTACAATTTTGTTCATGTGTTATTTTTTTCAGCTTCACGGGTTACACCTGCACACAGCAGGGTAGGGAGGTGGAACCTGGGAACAAAGTGTTAGGACATTCCGTTTCTATTAAGACGCTTCTATTCCCCACTTTCCGTCAAGTTCTGGACGTATTGCGTGTTGATTGGCGGAACTCAACGCTGCGCTTTAGAGCGAGTAAACCAAAATATTAAATATTTAATTTCCTCGAGTGGGAATCGAATCCACAAAACACGCTTGCATCCATGTATTACGACTGGCCTCAACATATGGAAATTTTACATAATATTATTATTATTGTAATATATAAAAAATTGTAACATAACATTTTCTTAAAAGAAAAATATAAACAATAATTACAATATATTAAAAGTCTACCTCTTTTAGAACACGTACACACAAAGATGAAGAGTATGAAAAGATCTTAGTACAAACAATCCCAGCCACTGACAAGGAGCCAGACTATATCAGAATGGAAGTCCCGTTGGTGAATGTGTCCGGAAATTTTCAATTAAGGGACCCGCTTCATCATACCTATAACTCTGAAGAGATGTTTGACTTTATATTCGACGTCACGCCAAAGTAAATATTGTTTTGTTTTTAACGTATACGCTACCATTACTATTTTTATATTATTTGTATAGCTAAATTTTACATTGATGTTGTAATAAAATAAAATTGACAACCTCCTTTTTTACAGAAGTCGATTAAAAAATAAAAATAAATTAACTTCACCCTGTATCCCGTATATAGCAGGGTAGACAAAGGGAACCTAGTGTTAAGACACTCTTTTCCCCTCTTTCCGAACCGAATTCTGGAGGCGTTGCGTGTTGAGTGGCAGAACTCAACGCCGCCTTTTGCCTCGACACAAGAGCGAAGAAATGGAAATATAAATTTAAATAAATATTTCATTTCCTCGAGGGGGGATCGAATCCACAATTAGTCGCATTTACAGTCACACTTTGTGCCATGAGCCACGACTGCTCGATTCGATCCTACTCAATAAAACATTTATTTTTCATTTCTTCGCTCTGGTGTCGAAGCAAGACTTCTACTACTCAACACGCAATGCCTCCAGAACTCGGCGGAAAGTGAGGAACAGAGTGTCTTAACACTAGGTTCTGTCTGCCTACTACTAGCTAATATAAAAATATAAAAAAATAGTTAGATACTTATTATAATAAATTTTCCAATAACTTGATTATACTTTAGAAATGGAAGTGAATATGAAACGAGTATAATGCCGCTAGTACAGTTTTCAATAAGGCAACAGAAGAGTGACAACGATATAAAGCCTCGCTACGAACTGGACTACGACGTCAATGGTTTTACTGTAGACCCAAGGTTATTTTTACATGTATTTAATAATTTTTTCCGACTATATTTTACAAAAAGATTGCAATTTTTAAAACCATTTCATTATTTTTTTTTTTTAAGTAATCAGTTTTCTTTCTGCTGCTGCTGTAGACAGAGGGAGCCTAGTGCTTAAACTCGCCGTTTCTCTCCGCCCAATTTTCGACACATTGCATGTTCAATGGCGGAACTCAACGCTGCGCCTTGTCTACTAGAGCTGTGAAATCGTAAAACAATATTCACTTAAATTTTAATCAGATTTTGTATCGCCCATTGTGGAAACATCAGATATTTGTATGTTTATCTAATAAAACAATAAATCGTTTCACAGATTAACTTACAGTACTAAGCGTAGAATGAAAACAAATATAAAGAGTAATTGGGTGGCAAATAGGAGATATAATTTGAGAAAGAAAATTAAAATTCCTCACGCGAGGACAAACGACGCAGTCACATATAATAAGTTAGTAGCTTTTTTATATCAAACTAGTGGGCGCGCGCAGCTCCGCCCGCTTATTTGCACTCTCAGGGGTGAATTCTAAAAAAAACACAAAACACTTGTTCAATAAAATATTTTTAACAGTCTGAATTATTTTTTTTTTAAAAAATCGGTGGCGTTTTGAAGATTTTTCCATATAAACTTTCAACCCCTTATTTGAGCCCTTAGGGGGCGAATTCTAAAAAACCATGAACTACGTGTTCAATGAAATATTTTTAAGAGTCTGAATTTCAAGTTTTATAAAAATTGGTGCCGATTTAAAAAAAATCCATACAAACTTTCAACCCCTATTTCATCCCTTTTAGTGTTAAAATTTTTCAAAATCCCTTCTTAGTGACATATCGTTTTAACATCGCCAAATGTTAAGAGATGAAACAAGACGATGAAATGTCAAAATCGAAGCAGTGCGTGAGAATGTCGGTACATGACTTACTAAATTACCTACTTACTAAAATTCTGTCTCTTTATATTTTTGAAATTCAATTAACAACTGATGCCTAATGACCATGTACAACGAAGAAATTTTTTTGAATACATTATTGAACGTCAACAAATAGAAAAATCATCCTGCGGTAAGGTTGATTTTACTGAGCAAAATGTTCTTCATCGTTATGAAGCACATTTGCACCTTGAGAAACAATTTAATTGCTGCAAGACAAGGCAAGGACTGCTAAGACATTTCCAGGTCTAGGACTTTCTCTTTTCGGTGATCAGAATTGGATCGTTCGTATCATTTAACACCATTTATTTATACGGGGTATTGGAAACCACAGGTGTATGTCAACGATCACAACCACTCGTGCATTGCAGAGGAGGAGATTCAACGCTGCATCGACGAAATTACGCCACATTTCTGTAAATTTTTGTAAAAATAAATATTTCTGTAAAAAAAATCAACAGAGATATATAAAGAATGCATCGTCCGTGGAGGTTATTCCATAAATAATCATATACCATGTACTTTATGAAAAATGATAATCAAAAAATTAAAAACTTTCAATTCTTGCGTTAATTTTAGGACACCTTTATTAGTTGATACTCAAAATTTTAATTGAACTATACAGGATAGAATTGTCAGTGCTCCTTTTACGGGAACAGCATAGAGGGTAAAATATTTTAAACCCATACCTAAAGAAATTAATCAAGGTACCTCAACAGTTTAGACGTAGGATTTTTTTTTCATTTCACGATGTTTATCCATACCTGTATTTCGTGTGACGCGGTTACGCATAGATACCAATAACGTAACCACATACTACTACAAAAATACTACTAAAGGTTAAATCACTTTGAACTTTGCCGCCAATACCTACGGCTCGATTTCGGAATGAGGCATATGCGGCGGTTTCTTTTTGATAGGTTAATGTGTGCGTGCGTCTTTCTTGACAAATGGCGTTTTATATTACAACAATAATTTTATCATTTATTTTGATTGAAAAAATCACTTTTTCATTTTTGGGATTTTTTTTAATTGTATAAGGCTTTTATAGAGTATTTAAAACTGTGGTTTCATTTAAAGTGGTGCTGACAATGCCACCCTGTATGTTAAACCCAACATATTGTGTATGAATATTTTTATCTAATACTTCAGATTATTTACACCTTGGCCACATTTCACGGCTAGCACTTTAAGAACGACAACAACACCGAGCCTGGATGGATTTTACATGACTTTACCGTGGAGGGACCTTGAACCAACATTTAACGTAACTACACCAAGTACAGTAATCGAAAATATAACGTTAAGGAATATTATAAATAATACAGCCGAAATGCAACATAGTATAAGCGGTATGTTAAAAAATATATATGCAATATAACGAGCAGTAAGTATGATTTAAATTTTTTATGGTTTTAAAATGAAACATAATGTAGGTATGTGATGTGCACCTTGCACAAGATTTTTTGGTAAAATGACATTCTTTAGTCTTTTCGTTACTTCATCGTCTACATTAATCTAAAGTAAACTTGAATAAATAGATGAAATCTAGTATTTCTGTCTTGTTGAAGTCCTGAAAATTTGAAGAATATATGTATTATAATTTAAAAATGCTTATAAAAATTAACTGGTCCTCCATGCGTCGGTGCTTACTTGTCTTTGTCGTCCTCGGTGTTTTGCCGGTGTCAAATTAAGGAGAAACGGATATTGTATGGATTTAAATATTTTTCTATATTTATTTAAATTAATAAATGGAATTGACTGAAAATCCTACATTTCAAAAATTTAAAGAATAGAAGTAGTTATAAGTATAAATATCTATATAGTACCAAATTAAAGTAATCATAACTATGAATTTTAGCATATTTAGTTTCAAATGTTTCCATTTTTGACGATATTACTACAGCATACCATGATGATTTAAAAAAAAACTTGAGCGGTAACTCGGATAGCATATTTGCCACTGCAATATCACAAACATTAAGGTATTAGGATATCTTTAGTTAGTTTACTATTTATTATTACTTAAAACACATTAATAAAAAATATGGCCATGTGTGCTAATATAACTTAAGATAATAAATCTATATATTTATCTATAATTATCTGAGAATAATACTAGTGTCAAAATACTTTGATCCCCGCTTCCCGCCCAAATTTGACATATTGCATATTGAATGGCAGAACCTATTATAAAATTATAACTATCAATTACCACAATTGGGGATCGAATCCACAACCTTCGTTCTTACAAACACACTTGCTTTATTATAGCACAATTTGTTGCCCTAAAACTTCGGTATGTCATACTTGCCATACTATAATTCTTTCGAGCATAGCTTCGAGTATAGTCTATTTAAGAAGAGACCGCTAGGAACCGGGGCACAGCAAAAACAGTTCAATAGAGATTTTTATTCCGACTTCCTTAACAAATATCTTTTACAATCTAAAAATATTATGCTTAATAAGCCTTCATTACGCATCTATGTATGTTCAAAATGGTATTTCTTAAGATAAGCAAGCACAAATAAACAAAAAGATCCTCTTCAGTTTATTGTATGAGTAAAAATGTATTATATTAAATATTGTATTTAGTAAGATCCAATGTTTTTATTATTTTAAAAGCAACGTTCCTGGTAAGAATATCAATTACCAAAATAAATTATAAATTTAAAAGTAACTTGCTTTCTAGTGACTATCATGTGCCAACAAACAACACAGTAAACATAGAATATAATATTAATAAGAAATGGTTGGTTATTGAAAGTAAAAAATTTACTCAAAGCAATAATGAAAATAACTCTAAAGGTACGTTAGTATTTTCGAATTTTCTTTTGTTAACAGTCAGTTTTGTTGCCAGTCGTGGCGCAGGGTTGTGGGTTTGATTCCCACCCGAAGAAATGATAAATGATAAACTATTATACCAAGCTATGTTACTATTATATTCGATGGTTTAAAAGCTAATAATATTTTTACAGAATCCACAAAAGAAAATGAGAAAATACAAAAATTTGACAACGCTAATATTAGTACATTAACCACTATTACGAGAAGCGATCATAACTTGTAAGTTATTCAATCAATTAAAATATAAAACATAAACAAAAAAAACCAAAGGTTGTTTCATAGGAATAGTAAGAGTAGGATTCATAGAAAGAATTTGCGAAATTCCTAGGGGAATGAAAAAAAAAATGTATTTTAAAGTCGAAATTACAATACACACAGGCTTGTAATTAAAAACGTTTATTAATTAGTAAAAGGAGTGCACGAATACGACGATAATTTAGCCATTATATATTAATGAAAATTATAACGACTTTTGTACGTAGATGATATTACAGTATCGAAATGTGACTAGGTGTTTTTAAAGAAAAAGTGGAGTCTGATGGAGGAGGATTTTTACATATATATATATATTTTTTATATCGTAGCTTTCCAAATGGGACTTTAGTAAATCATGAATCATGGGAAAATGTTGTACAATCAGCTCACGTAATGGCTAAGATTTTAAATAGAACTGAATTAAATTCGACGAAATTATATAATGATACTGTAAGTTATAAAAACGAAACAGCAATGTCGAAGAAGAAGTAAGTTTTATAAAAGTTTAGATTATAATTTTTTTTATCTTAAATATGTATATGTAATAATTAATGATTTTATGACAACAGTAAAATACGTGAAAAACGTTATGTAAAATCTTTGGATATAGAAAAATCGCGGCCGCGTAACTTAACCACAAAGCAATACATAGTTACTGAGACAGAGAAAGTAAATTTGTTTGATATACAATATCTAGCTCGTTTAGTGGAACTGCAGGATGATGAGGTTATTGTTTATTTATTCTATATAATTTAAAATATAAAAAGTTCTGTTGGAAAGTTCATACAATAAACTAGAAAATGCAGCTATCAACTTGTTTAATTTTGTATATATTTTAAGACGTATTAAAATATTTATTTAATTAATTAATTAATTCCAAGGCCGTCCTGACGCAGATGCACAAGTGAGTGACTATACACGCGACGGTTGTGGGTTCGGTTCGCACTCGTGGGAATGAATTATTATTTATTAACATTTTTATTTGAGTTCCGCCACTAACAGGCATGGCTCGAAAATTCGGCGAAAAGTGGGCAACGGGATGTCTTAATACTAGGTTACCTCTGCTTACCCCGCTATATGCGGGATACAGTGTGAAGCTGAAAAAAAACAATATTTTAGATCGGAGGTCGCGTAGCGCTACGCTATCTACGCAACTACGTGAGCGGAGCATTGTTCAACATCTGCGATTATAACGAAGCCCAATCAAAACAAATGTTCCTATTCAATGCTTCGCGTATAGTCATCGCTGTTAGTAATATGACGGTAAAAATATATTTTTTAATAATATCTATGAGGCTAGTCGTAGCGCGGGTACAAAGTGGGACTGTAAAATCGACTGGATGTAGATTCGATCCCCACTCGAGGAAATTAAATATTTATTTACATTTATATTTTCATTTCTTCGCTCTAGTGTCGAGGCAAAGAGCGGCGTTGAGTTCCGCCACTTCACACGCAATGCTTCCAAAACTCGGTGGAAAGTGGGGAACGGTGTATCTTAACACTAGGTTCCCTCTGCCTACCCTGCTGTATGCGGGATACACCCTGACGCTGATTTATTTATTTATTTTATTTTTATAATATCAGATATATCATAAGAAAATAGTGAATATATTTTTTTAATAAAAAAATTGGGTGATTAAAAAACTTTAATAGAATGCGAATTTTTAAAATGTTTGTTTATCTAAGATTTTTTACGTTATTACTTTGTGCCTGTGATATACGATTAAAACGGGTCGATATAGGTGGGCTAAGTGTTGAAGAATGTAACGGCGACGCAAGCAAAGTTGTAGATAGCAGTTAGCTTATAATATCCACATTTATTTTCTACAATATACGAGTTTATTATAAAACATTGTATGTCAGTCAGTCGGTAATAAGTAAAAAAAAATAACATTTGTAATGTGTTATTCCACACTTAGTAGAGAAAAATACTTATTTAGAAAACGTATAAAAATTTGCCCGCACGCGCCGTCCACGCCTGGTCGGTTACCAGGACGCGCGGGTTCGAGTCCCGCTACGTTCAAATTTTTACACGTTTTCTAAATAAGTAAGTTAAAAATTATTATTTATATACAAAACTTCCGATGACAAAAACATTTCAGCTAGATCATATGATGGTTGTACTAACACCAGCGTTTCCACTTTATGGTAACCTATCCCGGTGTCCGTCGGAGCATCTCGAATGTCAAATAATTGGGTCCCGAGTATGTATCGACTCTTTAAATGCTTGTAATGGAGTACCCAATTGTGGTTCATATGGTAAAGTCATTAAATTAATTTTTTGAACATTAATATAATTTTATGAAAAAAGAGTTGCCTTACTTGAGCTAATTCACATATTTATTTATAATGCAAATCAAAAAATCAAATCAGCTTCACGCTATAACACGCACACAGCAGGGTAGGTGGAGGGAACCTAGTTTTAAGACACTTCGTCCCACTTGCTGACGAATTTTCGCGTGTTCAGTGGAGGAACTCAACACAGCGCTTCTGCCTTCTTACCAGAGCGAAGAAATTAACATAGTAATGAATAATAATCCAGTTCCCCTCGAGTGGGGATCGAACCCACATCCATCACGTTACAGTCACACGCTTGTGCCACTCTTTTCTTAGCCTAGAATTCCAGTTTTTTTCAAGACTGTATTTATATTTATAATTCCAAATTATAAATAATCTCTTTGTAGCATACACAATTCAAAAATATATGGCTATGACTGCAGTGTTATACAGAGTAAGGAGGAAAATAAAAAAAAACAAGATATAACTGAGATATTATTTAATGTTGCAATATATAAATATAATATTATATAGTAATAATACCTCGTTCAGATATATATGACGAAGATCGTCGTCTATGTGGAGTGGCCAGGGGACTCCCACACAACGTTTACATAGCAGCTTTCAGCTTCCTTGCTTTGCTTCTAACCTTACTATATACAATATTCTACTGGTTAAAGAGATGTGTTCCGAGAGTCTCCGAAGCCTTTTTCATCTTTTCTGATAGTTCTGAAAACAAGTAAGCTCGTGTTATAGTTTGAAAATTTAATAAATATAAAAAAAAAATATTTGTCAATCTTTAGATTTAAGAGTTTTAAGATTTTGCTATAAGATATAATCACTTTGACAATCTAACAAAAACTTTTATACAGAATCTGTATCCTTGATGCCAACACTTTAGTGTAGGTACCTATATAATTACGTATTCAACTATTTATTTTGACTATAGAAGCTACTCGTGGCGCAGGGGCACAAAGTGTAACTGTAAACGCGACGCAGCGGTTGTAGGTTCGATACCCATTCGAGGAAATGAAATATTTATTTAAATTTATATTTCCATTTCTTCGCTCTGTCGTCGAAGTTCCGCCACTCAACACTCAATAGCCTTAGAATTCGGCAGAGTTATGTTAATAATAATCATAATTTTAATATATGTTACATATCTTCACATTAATGTTTTAGATTACAATTGGATACCATTATGAGATCACCAACAGATGTTGACGATTTTTCCGACAAATTTGTGTATCCAGGTAACTTTTTTGATGATGTTTCTTTAGAAGATTATGAAGAACAAGGTAAAAAGAGTAATATTTTAACAAGAATTTGCATGGTATATTGCGGATTTTTACTATGTATAAAGAGGAAGAAAAAAGAGCAAACAGAAGAAAAACATGAAGATTATGCATTCAAAGCGCGGCCTTCAAAAATGTATTCATTTACTGAGCTCGAACTACGTAAGTATGCGGCTCGAACAGTAAGAGACGAAGGTGTTCAAACCGGTGACAGTATCGACATAAGACTTGATAAAAATATTTATAATTGCAAAAGCACTGCGCTCGACTCGTTGACTAAATTTAAAATGAGTAAACGTCTTGTTGATGATCGAAAGTACAGCGATGAATTGAGTTTAATCAAGTTTACTAAAGGAACTAAATCAGAACAGAACGATATAAACCAAAAGAGAGAGACAGTTAAAAGTCAAAGAAGCCACATGCTTCATGAAGACGAAGAGGAAATAAAGAACACAGTCTACGTACGTCCTTCAGATATTCTCCCTAAGAAGGTTCCAGTTACTTGTGAGATACATCAGGAAAAAGTAAAAAAAGCAAGTACATCAAAACACTTAAGATTTGACTCCTCTCCTACATTGATAGAAACAAAGACTTATGATGAAGATATTACAGAAGATTCTATTGAAAGAGATAGCTTTTCACGAGGAAATGAGCATCCAAATAAACATAAATTAGAAACGATTAGTGAAGAAGACACCAGAGATATCAGTAGATTTTGGAAATTTAGGAATAAAAAGCAAAAAAAGAAAAAACTTTCTTCCTATCGCGTTGATTAATGGATATTATTTAAAAATTTATAGAATATAAAATAAACATTGTCCACTGTATGTAATTAAAATAATTAGATGTGTTAATTGTCGTGTTTATTTTCTTTATTTAACAAATTTCTATTATCTGTTGCAATTTGTTGATTTGTAACTGTGACAGGCAATGACAAATCAATTTAAGATTAATATAAAAAATTGTATAGAAAATTTACAAAACACAAACAAAAACCAAAGATAACATATTTTTTTAAAATTCATAATGATGTATGTAGCATAATCGAGAAAACGTTATTCTGCGGTATATTTGAGATTTCAGTGAATAAATTATAATAAAATAATAAAAAATAGATAGACGTTCAATCTATTTTTTTTATTTTCCTTATTCATGCTCATGTAGGACCTTGTTTAATATATATAAGCAACTTTTGAATGCCACCTACATTTTCACATTAACGCGCGAAATACCCATTTACTAGTCTATTTAGTATCACATAATATATCTAAAAAAAGTGACTAATAATTTTATAAATAGAATGCATCTCTGTCACCAGCACATGTGCAAATTTAGAAATAAGTGTGTCAAATACAATTAACAGAACTACAACATTTTTTTAACAACAATTATTATATTTAATAAAATTATTAATAATAATAATAGTAATTCAATTTAAAAATAATGTATACTTTAATATAATTAATATAATAAATATAAATATGAGCGGTAGATTCCACGAACGCTTAGATACCGCTCATCTGCCCACATAGTTCAAGACATTTGCGCTTTACGGCCGTCCCGCGCCATTTCCTAATTAACGCCAATTGTGGACCGGACAGAACACGTGCCAAAATGTGTTTTGTCTTTTTAGGAATTATACTGTCATTGTTTGTAGATTTATTTTTAACATTGCTGCGTAATAGTGGTAGAATTATATATTAGAGGCCGTCGTGGCGCAGGGGCACAGGGGTTGTGGGTTCGATTCCCCAGCCGGGGAATGTATTATACTGGCCAAGCCAAAAAGCCTAGCGTTGAATTCCACCACTCAATACGCAATGCCTCCAGATTCCGGCGGAAAATGGGAAATGAAGTGTCTTAACACTAGGTCCCGCTGCCTAGCTTGCTATGTGCGGAATACAGCGTGAAGCTGATTATTTTTAAACTTATACATTACATTTCATTATTTTTTTCATATTCATGTAAAATTTCATATTGTGCTTGTCCTTCCAATATTCTTTTGGTAATATTCTTTCTCCTCCCAATTGTGACTCATATTTTTAAGTATTTTTAAAAGAAATTTTAATTTTGTAATTTTTTTTTTAAAAATACTCAAAAATATGAGTCAAAATTATGAACAAATAGACAACCTTATAAAACAATGTATATTGTAGAATAATATTAAAATAGATAGATACATTTACACTCCATAAACTTGCCTCCATTCCATCTAACGACAATCGACGCCATTATTCACGTATCGAATTGCGTTACAGCTAGAAACTTATGTAACCATGGCCAGAGCCATATAGCAATATATATTCTATATAACTACATACATATATATATATAAAATATAGGCGAGAGGCGTCGTTTATTGGGTTCATCTAGGGGCACTGACGTATATTATTACTTTTATGTCAGCTCCAAAAAAGATAGATGTAAAAGTGTCAAGCTAGAAGTGGGAGCCGGTGCGCGAGGTCATTTCAATTGAAATCAATTAAAGCAATTGCCTTCAATTGAGCGGGCGGCAGATTCAGCGTCGCTCCGTCCACAGAGAGATTTTATGTGAAGCGCCTACGCGTCGTCACATGACTCATCTTGTGCTGGTTTTTTTTTAAACTTTTGTTTTTTTTTTATTTTATAATGTTACTATTTATATTATTTATTGTACTAGCATACCACCTATAATAATTTTATTATGATGCATTTGCCAACAAATTGATACGTTCAATCATGAACAACTCGCGCATGGCTGCTTGAGAGGATGTCATCGGCGACGGCCCTACGCGACCGGAACCTAGGCTTGCGGCCGTAAACATAGCGTTAAATTATTTTAATTTTACATTTTCTTGAAAAGCATATGTCCAAATTACATGATATAAAACCCAAAGCCTATCTTCATTAAATTTTCTTGATGATGAAAAACTTTCGCTCGTAAGTTTCAATAAAAAACGTTGAAATATCACCTTGTAATTTTTAATTTTTTTTTCCCACAAAATATTTTATTGTGACTTATTTGTAAGAGAAGCCAGAGGCCAAACGTGGCACAGGGGCACAAAGTGTGACTGTAAAATCGAGTGGTTGTGGGTTCGATCGCCACTCGAGGAGATGAAATATTTATCATCATTTCTTCACTCTGGTGTCGAGGGGAAAGCGCGGCGTTGAATTTCGCCACTCAACACGCAATACCTCCAAAAATTGGCGGAAAGTGGGAAACGGAGTTTCTTAACACTAGATTCCCTCTGCCTACCATGCCCATGTAGCTACCCATGTAGCTTTCATACAAAACGAAAAAATGTAAATTGGACCAGTAGATCCAGAGATCTTAACGTTTAAACAAACAAACTATGTAGATTAAATTATATACAAATGTATTTTTAATGAACGAAAATTAATACTATAGCCATTAAAGTGGCTAAAGCGACTTGTACCTACGCAACCGTATGGAAAATAAATTATAACAAAATATGTGTATTAACGAGCAGGGGCACAAGTATGAGACTAAATGTGACAGTTGTGGGTTCCGTTTCCATTCGGGCGAACGAAATATTTAATATTTTCATATCCTTAAGAGCAAGAGAAGCGGCGCGAGTTTGCGCCAATATTTCGAAACTTGGGGACAGAGTTTCTTGACACTACGACACGTGAGGATACAGTGTAGTTAAAAGAGACCGATCAACGACGGTTCCGTATCAATTTCATGATTGTAGCACAAGTTATAAAAGTTGACAAATGTATGTTTGCAGGCGTACGCACTCATTTTATGCAATGAACTATATTTTT
Organism: Heliconius erato demophoon; assembly: GCA_018249695.1. NCBI lineage: Eukaryota > Metazoa > Arthropoda > Insecta > Lepidoptera > Nymphalidae > Heliconius > Heliconius erato. Next base: position 7,653 of record DWQW01004187.1, on the reverse strand, counting down.
AAATTTACAATTGCTTTTATAGTGTTCTTTTTGCCAAATTTTCAAATCCTAGGTCAACGGGGGAAACGTATAAAAATATTTTTATGTATTTACGTAACATAGTATAAAATTTTTATTATTTCTTTTACTAAGAAATAATAAATATATACATAGACGTCAGGATTTTTTATTATACTATAAAATATTAACAGAACAATGAACCGCAGGTTTTCTAGCGATTGGCGGAATTCTACAAGGAGATGTATGAATGTAATGACGTCTCTGTCTCAAATAAAAGTGAAACGCTGAATATTAGAGGAGCTGATGGTGAAATCAGTATAAAAGAAGTTGAGAGTACAATATGAAGTCAGAAATGCACACGCGTCTTGGACTTGTTCTGATCGCCTTGGTTTGATATCCAATCGGGTGCTAAGCAAAGGTGCAGCATGTCAGCTTGGTTGTTTAATTTACATTTGGATAGCTGTCTCCAAGTAGTGAAACAAAGTGACGTGTGAGTGGAAAGTAAGTGACTTAAATGTAAATTGCCTACTGTACGTAGATGATGCAGTGATCATTGCATCATTAGAATGCGAGTTGCAGGCATTAGTCACCACTCTAAAAGAAAGTTGTGAAAATAATGGTCTAAGGCCCAATGCGGCTAAGATAAAAGTTCTGGCATTTAAAAGAAATGAAGAAAGGACGGAATACAAGATTTGTGTAAATGGTAAGGTATTAGAACAAGTGAATGAAGTGGTATATTAGGAAGGTATATTCAGTAGAGATGGAGGATACGAGATGGACGCGGAAAGGCGTATTTCTGCCGGTAACAGTGTTAATGGTGCTTTAGCTGCATTGATGAGATGGCAAAATGTCAGCAGCATGTTTGGTCGTACATAATACAGCCTTGGCACCGACCCTGACACGTGGATATTACAGAGGAGAATAAAAAAAAGATGAATGCGGTGGAGATGCGATCTTTTTTTAGAATATGTGGAATCAGCTTATCTGATCGAATCCGCAATGAGGAGATACGGCAAGTAATAGCGAAGATGTCACGGTAAGAATGAAGAAAAATGTGCTGAGTTAGTTTGGGCACGTCGAACGAATGAGTGATAAAAGAATGGCAATAAAGAAGGGGGAGACCTCGGTTGACCTTCGAAAACACACTATCAAAGATACTGGAGGAAGGTCACTGGGGACGAGGCGAAAGAGTTATGAAATGATTGTAGCGCTTAGCGTACCATTCTCTCTGACTAATCCGCTAGGGATACATCGTGAAGCTAAGTAAGTATAAAATATTTGACTATGTGTAAACTACAAAATATATTTATTCTATAAATACCGCAAGTTAAATGTGTACTTCCGGATTATACCTAACAAAAAGAATAGATATATATAATAAATAATTTAAAAAATTGTATATAAATGTAATTAAATAAATTCGCTACTATAAGTACAAAAATTACATTAAAGAAGCACAATACGAGTAATTCAAATTGTATAATATATATTTCTCAACTAGCCCTAGACCTGAACACACTTAAACTTATTTCATTAATCCGAATTATATAAAATCATCACATAAATTGTAGTCTATGTCATTCTCATGTAATATAAGCTATAAAGTTTAATCGAAATACTTTCAGTAGCTTTTGCGTAAAAGTGGAACAAACGTATATCCTCACAAACTTTCACATTTATAATATTAAAATAAGTTTCAAGCTGTATCCCGCACACAGCAGGGTAGGCAGAGGGAACCTAGTGTTAAGACACTCCGTTCCCCACTTTCTGCCGAATTCTGGAGACATTGCGTGTTGAGTGGCAGAACTCAACGCCGCGCTTATCGATACCAGAGCGAAGAAATGGAAATATAACTTTAAGTAAATATTTCATCTCCTCGAGTGGGGATCGAACCTACAACTAGTCGGTTTTACAGTTACACCTCGTGCCGCTGCGTCACGACTGGTCTCCATATGTATATAATATTATTAGGACTATATAATAAAAACTTATAAATATAACTGAAAGAAGATGCAGCGTATTCCTATACGATACTTAAACGCAGAAAATTAAAACGGCAGGCGACAGTTGAATGAACGGATAAAACGTTCAGGATTATTAAGTTTTGTCTAATGTTATCGTAAATATGAGATGTGATGTTGTTACCGTATATTAAATTGTTCTTTCTCATTTGTAATCGATGTTTTATAGTATAGTAGGGTCGTCTGTATGTTAGTTTGTATGTTGCCTATTTGTGTCTAATATGAGTAGTATTTTTTTTAAATATTTTTAAAGTGTTATTGCACACTTAGGAAAGAAAAATACTTATTTAGAAAACGTATAAAAATTTGAACGCAGCGGGCCTCGAACCCGCACCTCCTGGAAACCGACCAGGCGCTCTGACCACTAAGCCATGCGTTCTCGCCAAGCTACGTCGAAATTTTTATACGCTTGTTACAACTTATTTATCTTGTTAGCATCTCTGTAGAGAGATTTTTACAAATTTCCGCTACCCAAAGATAATTACTAAGAATTATCGTTTTGCAAGAGAGAAACTATTTTTTAAATATTTTTAAACATTTTTAAAGTGTTATTCCACACTTAGGAAAGAAAAATACTTATTTAGAAAACGTATAAAAATTTGAACGCAGCGGGACTCGAACCCTGGTCGGTTTCCAGGAGGCGCGGGTTCGAGCCCGCTGCGTTCAAACTTTTATACGTTTTCTAAATAAGTATGAGTAGTAAATTTAAATCAAATCAGCTTCACGCTGTATCCCGTACACAGCAGGGTTGGCAGAGGGAGCCTCGTGTTACGACACTCTGTTCCCCACTTTCCGCCGAATTCTGGAGACATTGCGTGCTGAGTGGTGGAACTCAACGCCGCGTTTTGCCTTGACACCAGAACGAAGAAATGAAAATATAAATGTAAATAAATATTTCACTTCGTCGAGTGGGGATCGAACCCACAACCAGTCGGTTTTACAGTCACACTTTGTAGTAGTAAATTTGATTTACTTTAATTATTTGTACTGTTTTTGTAATAAATAGTATAGAATAATAGTATAATAGTATAGAATAATATATTTAAAATTCAACGGCTACTGGGTTACTTATAGGAACAAATAATAACCTTTTTTAATATTAAAAACATAATTTTTCATCATTATATTTTTTTCTAAGAATTTGTTCAAAGAATATGACAAATTAATATCATTAGAAATATTTCAGTAATCGTTTAATTAAAAGCGCGGCTTGCGAGCGCTTGGACGGTTGGTAAGAGTCATGGTTCAAATCCCGCTACGTTCACATTTGACATCACATTAGGAACCCTAAAAATGGATTAATTGTTTTAGTTTGGTTATGCATAAAATTTTGACAAATATTTCGTTTCCTCGAGTGGGGATCGAACCCACAGCCAGTCGCGTTTACAGTCACACTTTGTTCCACTACGCCACGACGATCACGTTAAGTTTGAGCGCAGAGGCATGAGACTGTAATCGCGACTGGCGCTGTCTGTATGCATTTACGAAAAAATTATGTACAAAAAAATTGTTAGGGTGATCAAAAACATGGTAATAAACGTTCATGACAAATAGCGTTTTATTTTATTTTCAACGATAATTTTATAATTTATTTTGTTTGAAAAAATAACTTGTTCATTTTTGGGATTTTTTAAATTCTATTAGGCATTCAGAGAGTAGTTTAAACTATGGTTTCATTTAAAGTGGTGCTGACAAAAACACTCCATATAATTGAGCATATTTAATATTTATACTGATTTTTTGGTGTGAAGATACAGTAGGTAAAATTAGGTTTGTGTAAAAAAATAACTTGTTTATTTTTGGGATTTTTTAAATTGTCTTAGGCTTTTATAGAGTAGTTAAAACTATGGTTTCATTTAAAGGGGTGCTGATATGAGCATATTTAATATTTATAGTGATTTTTTGATTATTTTTTTTGAATCGGTTATCGGTTCGAAATCTTAGAAAATAACAATGAGACGGTAAAAACACATACTTTAAAGCCATATATATTTGCACACCGACCTTCTTGTACGTATTTTGTTAAAATTTCTACAAAAAAAAAAGAAGAAAAGACAATTAATATTTTGTGTGCATTCCATTAGCATCAATGATGGCTTGCAATCTCCTTGGCATGGATTCCACTAATTTGGATGTTGTTTGAATCGAGATTTGAGCCCATTTTTCACCAAAACACGCTACAAATCAATTTTATTTAAAATTTTCATATTCTGCACATTTAAACCCAGTAGATGCCATACATTTTCAATTGGGTTGATGTCTGGCGATCGCGGTGGAGTTTTTAGCATTCTACTGACATTGTACAGCAATCATTCCTTAGTGTTTACTGTCCTGCTGAAAGTAATATGTCTCACTTATGCCTAATTTTTATGCGCTGTATGATAAAATATCGCGCAACACTTTAACATAATCTACTGTTTTCATTGTTCCTGTAACAAAAGCCAAATTTCCGACACTATTTGCTGCCATGCAGCCCCAAACCATTACATGGTCATAGCCGTGTTTGACCATACTATGCACATGTTTTGCCTGCAGTTCAGTATTTGGTTTGCGCCACACAAATCTTTGTCTATCTGATCCAAAAAGATTAAACTTACTTTCGTCAGAAAAAATAATATTTTTTCAAAATTCTACAGGCCCACTTTTGCGAATGTTAGTCTTCTTTCTCTATTGACTTCACTTAAAAGGCTTTTTCCTCGCTGTTCTGCCGTGAAGACCAACAATATACAGTACGTTTCTTACAGTTTGGGCACAGACAACCTTACCCGAATTTGAAGCAATGTTATTTGCTTAACTTGAAGCGCTTGTAAATTGTATTGTAAATTGGTTTATTTTATATTATTTGCCGTCTATCTCTTGTACTAAGCTTCTTCGGACGACCGGAGCTTGCTTTATTTTCAACACTTCCCGTTTCTTCTCGCTTTTTTATAATATAGCGCACTATCGAGTAATTTAACTTTAAATCTGCACCGATTTGGCGATAGCTTCGACCTTTATTACAGAGTAAAATAATTTCTTCATGCGTCGATAACGACAATTTAATTTTTTTGGCATATTTGCTTTAAAAAAAATCTGAACACTAAACAAGTCTAGTTATTACGATGCGTCTTCCGATGTTCGTGTGTGAATGATGTTGATATTTTACGTAAAGTGTCAAAATGTGGCGGGAAAAATATTGTATCAAGAGAATGGTTGGTGTGCAAATACTTATTTGATTTTAAAATATGTGTTCTTACCATCTCATTTTTTTTCTATTATTTTCTAAGGGTTTTTATTAATCGATTCAAAATGTATATAGATTAAGCTATTAAATACAATAATTAACTAAAACCATTCTGTTTTTTTGTACTTGTAACTTCAAAAAAAATTGGTGTGCAAATACTTTTTTTACCCACGGCAGATACCAATACGTAGTTATTACAACACTTGCGAAGAAAGCATATTTTAGGCATTTTTCTAATTCTTGTACCTTTTGAAAATTACCAACATTCTATATAGTTAATAATTTTTTTTAATTAAACAATAGTCTATGTTTTTCATCATAACGGCGGGAAAATATTCAAAATGTTCAAAATAACACAATAATACCACTTTAATATCGACATTGTAGTGTTGATAGTAATTGAAAATAGTTATACTACACGAGGATACCTTTATATGCACTGTTTAAACCTGTTTTTTATTATATAATGTAGAATAATATATTCTATAGAGGAACCACACATTCTTTTTATTCTTTAACTATAATACGTAAATAATTTTTTTAGAGGTTACTCTGTACCTACTAAGATGGAAGCTCTGTTCCCGCATTTACGTCCCTAATATATCGATATAAATAATAGAAATATAAATCATTGGAAAGAAAAGGAGAAACGCAATTATATTGCATTTTTTTTTTCACACTTGAAACGTATTAGTAAATTTACATACAATTCATTTGTTTTGTATATAACAATAAGTTTAATTCATAATATATATTTATTACTTCCTTAACATGATTATTTCATGTATTTTTTTATAAAAAAAAGTCTTCATTAAGTTCTCTTGAGAAATAAATCAACTGTAAATGAATGTAAAGTACGTGCCAGTGATTAAAATGTATTGACATCACCGCGTCATCTAAACACAATATAAACTTTTATAAACTATGAACTCACAATCAGAATTTACTTTCCAAATACATATACTTATTAATTGTACTTATTTTTTCAACTTCACGCTGTATTCCTCACACAGTAGGGTAGGGAGAGGGAACCTTGCGTTAAGACATTCCGTTCCCTACTTTCCGCGGAATTCTGACATCAAAGCGCTCTGGTGTCGAAGTTAAGCGCAGCGTTGAGTTTTGAAAGGGCTCTAGCGAGGCTAAGCTTGAATTTTAGAAAAAGCTCGAGACATCCATTTTTTGTACGGAACCCTCGGTGGGCGAGTCCGACTCGCGCTTGCTTCATAAGGACATGGACCAAAGTTACCTAGATGAAGAATAATTTTCAATTATGACTACCTTTTTATGAAAGATTCCTTGTGTGTCAAAGTTACCTATTTGATGGGCGTAACTTTGACAGACTACAAAATTCAGATTTTCTTCTACACTGATGTATTTTAAAATATTTATCTGAACACTATGGGCGAAAAGTATTATGAGAGGACTAATAAAACAAACACTTTTGCAATGCAAAAAAAAATGCTTTAAATATTCAGATTTTGTGTAAAATAGATTGACTGTATATATTTTGAAGTAGATTGTTTTTTTTTGTTTTATTTTTTCTGTTTTCCCTGATAAATAAATATTGTGATTTCATTGCGTTTATTGCAAAACATAAATCAACGTGAAGTTCATAAATTCGTTGTTTTATTCGTCCTATAAAAGAATTTATATTTCTATATGCGATCTGGGTACCTGCGGGACTGAATAGAAGCTGCGGGAAGCTGTCTATTTCAGACATATTGAAGGGCTTCCCGCTCGCTCGCTCTTCGTCATTGCTACACTGTCTCACAAGACCCGGATAATAAAAATAAATTTAAATTCGAAATTTCTCCAAATGTTGATCGAGCCTGCGATCTATTTGTATACAGTACAGTCGAATTTATTTTTTTTTAGATAAAAATTGTGGGTAGGTCTTAAAAGTTGCTTTATGGTAATACGATTATAAGAAAAATATTTTAAAAAATATTCAAAATATCTTTGAGCACTCTACGGAAGCTCAAATAATCGATAAATAGATATTTCCGAGTGAATTTCAAACACTAAATATTTTCTTCTTTACTGTATTCTTATTTTAGTTTGATGTAATAATACAAACTTAATCTTACAAAATCACCTCTCTACATAGTTCTATTCTATATTCTTCTTATATTTTTTATTAATTTTATATATTAAAATCCATTATATTTTAAAAGACAAATGTGACAGCTGATTGACATTGACACATTGTCTAATGATTCTGGTCGTCTTTTCAATAAATCAATTCTCGTTATCTATTTACAGCTTTTACTCATTGATATTAATCAGTGGCGTAGCTGGGGGGGTGCGAGCGGTGCGGTCGCACCGGGCAACAAATGGAAAGGGGCAACAAAGTCTACGATCAATTCTTCTAATTTTTTTTCAATCAAGAATCAAGGAATGTACAAGAAA
>DWQW01004186.1:0-20483 GCA_018249695.1 Heliconius erato demophoon | reverse complement strand
AAAATCTTTAAATTGCCACCGATTTTTATAAAAATTTAAATTCAGACTGTTAAAAATATTTTATTGAACGTGGTTTTTTTAGAATTCACTCCTAATAAGCGGGCGAAGCCGCGCGCGCCCTCTAGTTATGTATAAATCTCTTAGTTCTCTTTAAAAAGTTCTCCTTAAGCACTGTCTCTATTAGTGAAAACCACATTAATCTGTTGCATAGTTTGAGAGAGCTTAACCTAGTCTAGCCTACCTTTAAATTAAATGCGGTTTTAAAATAAATTCCAAATATGCATTTTCCCAAATCGCGGCGTTGAGTTCCGCCTACCAATATTCCATGCTTCGAATTCAAATGGAAATAACGAAAGAAAGAACGAAAGAACGAAATATTTAGATACTTAGTTCACTGGCCTATCCTAAAACATATTTTACAAGAAAATGTTTCACTGATAGGATAAATGTGTCACAAAACCATAGTCGTATCTAGATATATTTTCTGGGCCGTTTGGTGTAAACATTGTTTTATATATTTTTCGGGACAAATTTTTTGAGTGACATTTCTGGGGTACTGGGCACCACCAGACTATGCTGGGGTGGGCACGGCTCACCTAGCTCGTTTTATTTTTACGCCCATGCACAAAACATGTTCTTGAGTTCTTTTGTTGACTTGAACTACATATATAACAAAATCTAAGAAACTTATATGACCTACTTGTAATAATTGTTATCATTGTGAAACTTAGCAGTTATACGTAGCTGAGGTGAAAATACAATAATATGGTATCATCAACCCTGTCTGAAGATGGAGTCAGCGCCTGAATAGTAGAACATTTTAATTAGTAAACTACTCAAGTTTAAGCTCATGTAGCTTTGCCACCAATACTTACGACTCGATTTCGTAATGAGGCGTATGCGGCGGTGTCTTTCTGATGTACGTCGATCTTGACAAATGACATTTTATTTTACAACGATCATTTTATTATTTATTTTGTTTCAAAAAATAACTTTTAAATTTTTTGGAAAAAAATTGTATTAGATTTTTATAGAGTAGTTAAGGCTGTGGTTTCATTTAAAGTGGTGCTGACAAAAACAACTCTGCATAGCACTTGTAGAAAATCGTATTTTATTAACTATATAATCATTAACTAACACGCAAAGTCTGTAAAATGGAGAATAGTGTCTTATTGTAAAACCATATGATAATGTTTTTTTTTCTTTGTTCTAGATGGTAGTTCGCTGGGCGAACCACGCATAGTTGGCAAGTAACAAAAGAACAATGGGTCAACAAACATCAAGGAAAAGTAAGTAAATTTTAAAAACTGACTACTTTTTTTAAAAATTAAATTAAATTAGCTTCACGCTGTATCCCGCACACAGCAGGGTAGGCAGAGGAAACCTAGTGTTAAGACACTCCGTTCCCCACTTTCTGCCGAATTCTGGAGGCATTACGTGTTGAGTGGCAGAACTCAACGCCGCGAAGTGAATGAATACCATCCCCTCCTTCTGGCAAGACAAAGTGCAGCGTGTTAAAAATATCTATTAGCTATTTTGAAACCAAATATGTATTTATCTTGTATGAGTATGACGCATTCATCATACGACGCATGTGCAACAAACAGATCAATGGAGGCCTATCCTAGATTATTTATAGGTATCCTAGGATTACACATCTTGATGCCTGCATGCAGGTACTGGAATAAGTGAATACGTATTACGATTTACGCTTTAGGAGTCTTTGGGCTATCTGCTTAGACGGCTTTTATTAAATTATTAAAATTTTATATTATTTGCGTTTTTGTATGGTTATGTACATATGTATGTATTACATTGTGATCAGCGGAGGAGAGTGGATTCAAGTTCCATTTAGGTTTGGCACTTATTGTGCAGATGTTACAAACGGTTAAAGAAGTTAAAATTCGGAGTTGAATTCTGCTTGCATTTTCAGTAAAAAAAAATTATATACGCCGACGATGAATGAATGAATTCTTTTTAAATTACCGTCTTGTCGCAATGGGACAGTGTCCGACTGTGTACGAGACGGTCATGGGTTCGATGCTAACTCAAGGGAAAGACTTTAAATTGTAAGACAAAGTGCGTGAACATGAAAAAAAATTAAAACAAGAAACAGAAATCCAGATAAAAAATATTGCAATGTATTTAATATACTTGTTATCTGGATGTATGTATGTAATTTGTAGTGTTATTTGTAGCAGAGGCCAAGTGTCACAAGTGTATGACAAAAACGCGACAGATTGTAGGTTCTATTTCCCCGCTTTGGTAACGATGCGCGGCATTGAGTTCCGCCACTCAACATGCAATGCCTCGACAACGCGGCACAAAATGGAAATTGGAAGTGTCTCTATGAGAACGGAGAATCTTAAGACTAGGTTCCCAGGATCCCTTTGCCTACTCTGAAGTTAAGCTAAATTAAATTAATGAATCCACAACCACTTAAAATCGGACGTAACGTACAATGCCAATACTGTTACACTGCTTATAATTGGGAGATTCTCTCTTTTTCTCTCCCTCTCTCTCTCTCTCTCTCTCACTCGATAAAAATATTCTTTTTTATTGACATATAAACTCATCCAGCCTCCGCACATTCAGTTTCATTTAGTTGACGCATGTGCAACAAGTTGATCAATCGAGCTCGATCCTGGATCTATTTATAGCAGTGCACTTTCAGACAGGCTTTAGGGATCATTCTTGTTGGGAACATCCTCCTGAAACGACTTAAATTAAATTACTACCTACTTTTCTTTACAAAGGACCTAAACGATGTTGAGTCGCGTGATGCGTCGTTCAGAAGGTAGGATTACAATTGTTAATAACTTAAGATATTTCCGCTCCCCACTTTACTGATGATTTTGGAGACATTGAGAATGACGAAACGAAATTATAAAATATTATATATAAAATATATTGTCTAGTATTGTAGTGTCTTGTCAGAGTCTTGTAGAAATGACGATAATTCAGTCCTCAAATGGGAAGCAAACTCACTACCAGCATTTACAACAATCCGTTGCCCCACTGCCGCACAATGGCAATACTTTTACGAAATAACCAAAGGCTTCAATTATATATACATATAGATTTCGTATATAATTTAGTATTAAAATCTGGGTATTATTGCTACTTCCTAGGATGAAATATCTTTTTTTCATATTTGTGTAGATTATAATAAATTTTCTTATTTTTTTTCAATAATTTTTGACAATTTTGGAAATTTTGGAATTGACACAAACTATTATTTTGAGTCGTGTCATGCGTGTGGAAGGTGTGTATAGATGTAACGAAACTTGGGAGATTTTATAAGCATTGTGGCTATACGGTTATAGCGTTTTTGAGATTGTTAAGCACTCCCTGGGCGCTGAGATCGGGATTTTAAGTTTTATAGTTCACGTAAACGAAGTTTCGATGGGCCACTTGTATTATGTTTCCTAAACATTTACACAAATTGGTTACTCGTTCAATTAATCATATTAGTTACGTTTGAAATACTCTAGAGGATTCTGCCTTAGTATATTTTTAATCTAATATTAACTTGATTGAGTCCAAGATTCAAAGAAACCAAAAATATAAGTGTCACATTCAAGAGCAATTTTAGTGACCTGTCACTATTTGTGTAGTCATATATTTATACAAATATTCCATTAAAAACATATATATTTTTTAGGCGGAGAGTGCACATGTGGGTGCGGCGCTTGGGAGAGGCGGAGATACGCAGAATCACCGAGTAGTGTCCATCGGTACGTCAGCGCTGTTACTGATAGGTGAGTTACTTGTGTTTGAAAGATTACCCCTGTCCAGCACTGGAAATAGGCTCCAATATATCTGTATTTATAAAACTCTTCCGTTGAATGAAATTGCTGAACTGGCTGAAGAAACTAGAATTTTAACATGTAGGTGTTATTAAGAGTATAGGGACTAAGAGAGCGAACGGGAAACATCCCGTTTTTCCCATTCGGTATGTAATAAAAATAGGTCTGGATGGTTCGTGAAAAAGGTTTTTTTTTTCAGACAGAAGGTATTTCATTAAGAAACTTCCGTTCACCACTTTATTCTAATTCTGCGTCTGACTCTTTGCGTGTCGAGTGGCGAAACTCAACGCCTCACTTTGCCTCGTTTACATAGTGAGGAAATGTAAATATTTAATTTCATCGAGTGGATATCGAACATACAACCTGTCGCGTTTCCAGTGGCACACTTGGGCCATTGTACCACGACTGACCTTAGAGAGAAAATAGTGTTATACCACAAGCCTACCGACAAGGAAGGACAAAATAAATAATGTACCAAATTACAACAACTCCTCTTTTGTTATTTAATCATATATTCGTCGTCATCCTTATTTAATATTCCTATTTATATATTGATTAAGGATAATTTGATATCATCTATACAATTGTTTATTACTATTTTGTAGTGGACCTTATATTTTAGCAAACAGGAAACGTTTAATAACATTAAACAGTACGGTCGATGAGTCGTGCCCGCCCTGCAATATCCTAAAATCAAATCTGTGCAACCATCTACATCTATCTTGACGTCCACGACTCTCAGACCGTACTGTAAACCGGATAAAAAGAGTGTTCACTATATGAGTCAAGTCGTGGCGCAGCGGCACAAAGTGTGAGTGTAATCGCGACAGGTTGTGGGTTCGATCCTCACTTGAGGAAATTCGCTATGGTATTGGGGCAAAGTGGATCATTGAGTTCCGCCACTCAGAAATACCTTCAAATACTTGTGTCTTAATACTAAATTCCCTCTGCCTACCCTGCGGTATGCGGGATACAGCGTGAAGCTGATTGATTTATTTTTTTACACTGTATACATATAACTTTTATACATTAATTTAAAGGTTGAAACCTAGTTCCCCTCTCTTATTTATATAATGTGACAGGCAATTAAGAAACTAAATGCATGTATCGTATTTAAGAGATAAGGAGGTCAGATCGGGATCATTTTAATTAAAAAAACATTAAGTTGATTGTTTTATCACATATTTTATTTGAATTAAAATAATTTTGTTTTTAATAGGCATAATTTAAAAAATATTTACATTTATTTATATATAATGATTATGGATATTATCTCTTACGACTTATATTTATGTATATCACTAGTAAATATTCAGATGTGAAATGTAAATTTTTATGTTTAGGTACGTGGATGAATTTCAAGTGTGAGTTTGTAAAGTAAATTTCTTCTTAATTTACACTTTTCCCGCAACGAAGGATAAGCAGAGTGAACCTAGTGTTGAGACACTCGTCCACTTTCTGCCGAATTCTAGAGACTGACTGTTGAGTGGCAAAACTCAACGCCGCGCTTTTCTTTGTTACCAGAACGAGGAAATGAAAATATTAAATATATCATACAAGTGAGCATCGAACCCACAACCTGTTGCTTTTCCAGTCGCACGTGCGTGCCCCTGTGCCACGACTGACATTTACATGGATAATAATAAAATATGTTTTGTTCCAGGTGGAGTGGAAGAGAATGCGCGTGCAGAAGGCGTAGATGGCGCCGGCCCGCGTGCGTGTGCACGGCGTACAGGCGGGTCAGCGACGCATGCCACGATGATAGGTATGATTAAAAGTATTTGGTTTGTTTTTTAGTTTCACGCTGTATCCCGCATATCGCAGGGTAAGCAGAAGGAACCTGGGGTTAAGACATTTCGTTCCCCATGCATCGCCGAATTTTTGGGACATTGCGTGTTGAGTTGCGGAACTCAGCGAGGGGTTTTGTCTTGCTACTTGATGATGTTAATAATAGAACTATATCATACCTAACAGGTAGTGGTTAAATTCCTATCACGATTATTTTAATTTAACTTCCTCAATTAATTACATATAGTTATTGGGAAATATAAATGGCTAACTTTAAACCGCAATAATGACTTTGCTATGTACATATGTGATTGTACAATACAGTTGACGAGTCGTGGCCGCCTTGATGTTAGCTGTAGATGGCAGCGCAGATTTGATTTAAGAATTTTTCTTACTTCATAGGGAGCCACGACTCATCGATCGTATCTACTGTATATTGAATGTTTTTAATTTTTGTGCAATAGTTTTAGTACAAATGAAATTAAAACAAAAAAAATCTAATTAAAGTTGCGATTTTTTGTTCGGAACTTCCAAATTATGCAGTTGTATAATAGCTGCTGTAAACGCGACGGTTGTGAGTTCGATCCATTATTTTCAAGTGTGAGGATAAGTCACTCCGTTCTCACCGTTTTGTTTCGGAAATAATTTAAGAATATAAAAAAAATCATCACCCCCACCCTCTTTTCCTCTCCAGTAAAATTGGAGCTAGCTCCAAGTTTAGTCTGATTTGCGCCACTATGATATTTAAAATTAAATGATCAATTTTTTTTATTTTCACTTATCAACGGCATTTAGTGTGATAATTAGAGTTAGTGTAGAAACACTACTCATTATACTGATAGTCGGGTATTTCACTGTTTATTTTTTATTTTAGACTGGCAGCAGTCCTGACACTGGGCGCCAGTGATTTAAGGAGGGAATTAGACGCCATTGTCATCAACACTGGTAAGTTTAAATGTTTTTAATTAAAACTCGAACATCAGTAAGATTTCCTTGAGCCACACTTAGAACTTTAATTGTAATTAAATTGGTAATATTATTAAAGAAGGATATAAAAGAAAATGCTTAATAACAGTTAAAATGTTGGTTTGTGTGGTAACGTTATTTGTTGAGCTTATGATCTCTAAGCTATATGTTACTTTTTAGTGTGAAAGGAAATATTTTTATGGTACATATTACGTGTTCGAGTAACATTTTAAAATAACACTCAAGTTTCGACTAAGACACTTCCCTTGCCCATTTTCCGTCTAATTTTGGAGGCATTATGTGTTTAGTAAAGGAACTCAACCCCGCGCTTTGCCTTGTTACCAGAGCGAAAAATTAAAATTTTAATTATTTAATTCCCTTCAGTGTGAATCAAACCCACAACCGTTGCTTTAACAATCGCACTCGTGCCTGTGCTACGACTGGCTTATATTATTTTCATTAATTTAAAAAATATGTTATTCAATGCTGCAATTATTAATTTTACTTTCTCGATTTTTGTTACTTTTTTAAACAAATCATAATTGTTTTCTTCTTTTCAGAAAGTGACAATAACAGAGAGAACGGTGAGCCCACGGCGGAGGTTTATGTGCTGTCAGTCGCTACTAGGAAGTAAGTGTAACTTTAGTGTGACCACAACTCCGAGACCATACTGTAATTTTTTTTTTATGTGATACTATGTATATATATTTTGTATTTATATATACATTTGAGGCCGTTGTGGCGCAACTGCTAATACTGTTATTTGTCGTTATGTACTTTTATTTTTATTCGAAACTGTTAAAAATAAATACAAAATCGACCTTTATCTTATTTTATATAGTAGAGAATATTCATCAATTTTCAAAACTGTAAAAGCTTTCTGAATATATACGTATGTATACTCTCTCTTGATAATTTGTTAAATAGCTGTTGTTGGCAGGTTTACGTTTTAAGCAGACGCTATTCTGAGTTAAATAACTCAAATATGTTAGTTATATCTCTAGACAATAAACAGTAGGACAGTAATGTCCTCCATAGAGCAATATCTGTAATCTAAATGTATTTTTTCTCATTTTCAGTGACGGCGAACCTTCTCAAGAAGGCCGGAGGACAGAATTGGCTCAAGCCAACGACCCCTCTATAAGACGATTTCAGGTTAGTTATACATATACATATATTTATATATAAATACATTAATATACTTCTGTACTAATATTATAAAGCTGAAGAAAGTGAACGACTGCTTGTTCGATCATTCTCTTACACCACAAACTACGTAACGGATTTAGATGTAACTTTACAGTTATTACTTTTAAATAACACATAGGCTATATATAATTTTTGTAGAGCTACCGGCAGGTCGCTACAAGTTAATAAATATTTATGTTTTTGTTTACAGGTGGTCTGCGGCGGTGAGCTCCGCGCGTTGTTGTTCAGAACACCGCCGCTCGCACATCAGTCGATAACTCCACCCACCACTGTACATACGCAGGTAAGGGGTTCAAATTCTCTATTCTACTTGGGGTTCTACTGATTTCAGTTTTTTCACGAATTGTTGTGTTAAACCAGAGGAGAGAGACCTTGTCCTTCCTTTCGTTTATAAAAATTCATAAATCTTAATTTAAACTTTGTTCTTTTAGTAATATTATAGAACGGGTATTCAATTACAATTTATAAGGTAAACCCAAAAAAGAAAAAAAATCTAAGAGAGTGTAATCTGAAAGGTTTGTAAGCCCCTTTTTTATATATTAATTTATATTTAATGCATGCATGCATGTATGCATCATATATAAAACATATTATTATTTATTATTCCAGGTGGACTACAAACATTGTCTAGTGCCAGATCTGCAAGAGATCACGGCGTGCTCGTTCTACTGGGGCAAGATGGACAGATATGAGGCTGAAAGGCTATTGGATAATAAGCCCGAAGGTATTTCATTGTTTTTAACCTGTATTACAAGTACACATACACATATATATACTGTAGTGTAGGAATAAAATAATTAATACTTTTAGAAAATGTATAGTAATTTGAACAAAATTATTAATTAAATTTATTTACTTTCCTCCTCATGGAGATTTATTTTTCGATGTTATCCTACTGCACCGCAATGTAGTTAACTTTAATATAATGATTACAGTGTAATCTATAACGACACTCGATTTTATGAAGAACTACTTACTTAAAGCGCTGAAATCTCTCTTCTTTGGTTAATTTGCCTTGTTTTTTGTGTGATACACATATAATATCATAACTACCCTCAATAACGACAAAGCTAACTAGTTTCTGTCATAAGTACACAAAATACTAAGAAATCACCATTCAGTTTTAATTATTTGCTTTGATTTTAACATTATTATTTGATATATTTATACAATTGACAATGATAATAGCTATTTTTTTTCACTCACTCTATATAATGCTCTCTATATTCATGCTATCTGAAGAATTTAACACTGCAATCAATATTTTCTTCCATTCTTCAGGCACGTTCCTCCTCCGCGACTCGGCCCAGGAGGAGCACTTGTTCTCGGTGTCGTTCCGCAAGTACGGGCGCTCGCTCCACGCGCGCATAGAGCACTACCAGCACCGTTTCAGCTTCGATTCCCACGATCCTGCGGTCTTTGCTGCCAACACTGTCACGGGATTGATTGAACATTATAAGGTGGTTTTTCTTTTTTTTTTTTTTATTTTTGCGCAGGGTAAGAAGGTATCCATTTTTTATATATTCTAATTTTTTTTTTGCAAAAACACACACAGGCAACCAAGTGTTAAGTTTTCCGCTATTAAGTTTGGTCAATCAACACACAGTGTTTTGAATACCGCAGTACAACATTGTCATCTGCTTTCACTAGGTTCCTCAAACGGCCTGTAGTGGTTACAGTGGTGTGCTTTGGCCCTGTGCACGACTGGACTCACACACAGTCGTTTAGTTTGTAAAATTTGTATATGACATATGGGTGTTCCCTGCACATGGCCTAATGAAATAGTAAATAAACCAATAAAATTCCTAAGTATCTGCCATACTCAGCCTGCAGGCTAATGTACTAATAAAAAGGATTACAGTATGTATTTTCATTCTATTCATGCATACACGGAACCTATCAAAATGAGCCTTGAATGAGCTTGTTTCCCATTGAACCCACACCAACCCCCGCATAGACAAGAGCACAAATAACAAATTTGACCTTCCAGCAGGACCCCGCGTGCGTGATGTTCTTCGAGCCCATGCTGACCGCGCCGCTGCCGAGGACGGCCCCGTTCGGCTTGCAGCAGCTGGCTCGGGCGGTCATCGTGTCGCGCGTGAGCTATGATGGTGTGTATTTTGTATGTTAATGTGGCAATGCCTGCGGTGTTGAGTTACGCCTCTCAATTTGGGTCTTAAATGTAGGCAGAAAGCAGAGAGTGGAATGCAAAACATTCTAGGTTTTTTCTGCCTATTCTATTACAGGCAAGATGTAGCGTGAAGCTAAATTTGATAAAATAAAACTTGATATTTAATTATACTATTTAACACACATTAATTCATGAGGAAATGAAAGAGCGTATCGTCATGTGCTCACATAGTCTTGTGCCCACTTCGGAAATTTTACTGACGAACATATCTAGATTTCCCATGGGAATCGTCTTGACACTAAGTGTACTCTAGCAGGGTAGGCAGGCAAAACCTAGAGTTAAAAAACTCCATTCTTTATTTTTGTCTTTAGCTTAAGGAATTATAGTTATTTAAATATAATATTGCCCCGTTATGCCACGGCAGTCTTATGTTATAAAATATATATACATACAGTACGGTCGACGAGTCGTGGTCGCGGAGAGGTTAGCTGTAGATAGCTGCGCAATTTTAATTTTAGATTTTTTCTTACTTTCTATTAGTTTCTTGCCGAGATAAGTAATTGCGTAAAAAATCAGAAACTATAATTTCAGGTCGACCACGATTTTTCGACCGTACCGTACCTAGATTATATATAAACAATTTGACATTAAATATAACACTCGACAACCCCCACAGGTGTAGAGCAACTACCGCTACCAGCGCGTCTTCGTGCCTACCTAAAAGAATACCACTACAGGCAGCGGGTTCGAGTCCGCCGTCTCGAACCGGACGCGTACGAACAGCAAATATAGCCAGCGATGTGGCGCGATTATGCGCTAACAATGATAATTATGTATCTTATACTGGCCTTCATTCGAGTGTACTTTGGTGGAAACGCGCCTTTACGTTCTGTGTGTGATGGTTGACAAGTGTGGTGAAGTGTTGACGGATGTGGCGAAGTGGTTGCCGATTGATTTGTTTATTTGGAAAATTGTCTTTTTTGAAGCTTAGTTTTTGTTCTTTTGGTTTATTTTTCTTGGAAAAATTAAATTTATGAGCAGTAGCGCATTTTTGTATTTGTATTTTTATAGATTTTGGATGGATTCAAGCATTTATAGTACAGTGGAATGTCTTAATTTTTTTATTTTATTGGAAATTATATTAATAGTTAGTTAATTGTAATATAAAATGTCTTTAAAGTTTCTTACTAATAAATATAACAAACTGTTCGTAATATTAACACAGATACATTAAATATTGTTCTTTAATAAATAATCAATCTGGATTTAAAATAGAAAAATAAAGCAATTTGAAATTGAATCTGCAATCCTCGATTATTAATCTTTCTTTCAATAATAAGCTACATAAAGAGTACTAGTGCTTTTGATTCATTATTGTGTAAAGATTCACATTTACTTATGTAACTACTTAAATAAAAAAAAAATAAAAAAAACAATATTGTAAAGGGTCAGTCTTGCAAACAAAACTACAATTTTTAACATAATAATCAGAAAAGTCATTTAAATATTAAATGACTTGTAAATAACTAATTTATAATAAAAAATATTTCTTAATATATTCTAATAGTATTGTATCTGTTATAATATAATTTAATAAGTGATATTTTTTTTTATTAATCAGTGTATTTAAACAAAAATGGCGTCAGCCGATCTATTCTATTAAGAAGTAGTCTCAAACTGCTATAAGTATTATTATTTATATTAAGTGTAAATGTTAGGCCAATATTGCCAATGTTTGTGAACAATTCAGTATACACATTGTACTAATATTGTTTGTCTATATTATACAGGTGGTTATTAAAATGTAATTTTCGAGACATTGGATTTTGTGTGGCTCAATGTCCCTCTTTTGTCTTGCTACCAGTGCGAGGAAAGAAAATAATTCATCCCCCGAGTAGGAGTCGAACTCACAACTATCGAATTTACAGTCAGACAGCCTTAATATGCGAGTTTTAAATGTAATTATATATTAAAAAAATTTTTTTGAATTTATATATTAAAGGTTGTGATTTCTTCCTAGGACAATAATATATAATACTTAAATAACTTCCAATTGGCTTATAAGATGTGTTTTATCTGTGTTACTGTGTTGTGTCGTTTATTGTCTTAAATGTAAATTATCAAATACATTTTAATGAACACCATGTATATAAATATAATGGACAAAATATATAGCCCATTGGTGTATTGGCCAGTATTGGTAATAAGTAGAATAATATTCAATGTAAATACAAATATATACTGTAGGTAAAATTAATAATTGGTCAAATTAAAAAGTTAAAGCAGTTTAACTGATAAAATGTTATTCTATACAAAATATAGAAAATTATTTTAGAAAGGATCATTAAGTAATGCAGGTTTTTGTCCCTCTACAAGTCTACATTAAAATTTATGTTTTTTTTTAATATTATTAATTTTATGGTCTTTACTAGAACGCACCCGCCATCTTGGTTTATTTCATATATAGAACATGACTTATAATCTGTGCAGTGCAGTTTTTAAAATCTCCTTTTTAACTTGACCATTTATTTATTATTATTATTGTTAAATGTATATAGAATTGAATTATATTATATATTAACCTTAACATGTATATTATTAGTTTTTTTTTATTTAAAAATATTTTAGTTGTCTAAAAATATATGTGTTACGGTTGTGGGTTCGAGTCCCGGTGCGTACGGAATTAGTGTTGTAGTCGAAATTTTAATGTAATTTAGCCTAAATTGTAAATATTACATATTTTTCTAATATTTTTTTCTGTGTTAAAAAAATCATCTATTTTTCGAAAGTATTAGGCGGTCTATATTTTTATTTATATTTATTATATTATTATATAAAAAATATTTATCCTATTTTAAAGTAAGTATAAACACAGTGTTTTGGTCTGTTGTCTGTCACAAGTTTGATTCCTGAGTTTCAATGGTGCTTTCATTTAGTAAATTATTGTTTTTTTTTTCATTTATATACTATGTATATTTATTTCAAATGGATTTAGAAATTTTGTATTTAGCTTAAAGTTTTTTTGTCTATAAACTGAAATGAACAATCATCTTGGGAATTACATTTTAAATAAGCTATTCATTTTTTTATTATAAGTGGAAAAAAAGCGTTTTCTTTATTTTGGACTTATCGCCTTTTTGGCTTACCTTTGGATTTTTCATTTTAGATTAATCTTTTTTTTTTATGAAATTATCTACATACAATAATGTCCAAATGTTTTTGTCATCATGACTTTCCTTGAAACTAACTAGAAGATGATCCTAAAATATTAATATTTATTATTATAATATATATTTATATTTTTTATATTATTGTTTTATATTTATATATAAATAAAGTATTATTATTCTACTTAATTGTAATATAAACATAAAAGTACTCAAATATGAAATAGAAATAAGATTATTGTATAATTCAATACGGCGTCAAATTAGTTGAAGTTAGTAATTTTTTTTGACTATGATTTGAATCTACATTGCGGGCAAAGAAAGAAGCTTCAAAATCGTTTTGCCGCCGATGTTGACAAATTTTATCAGTGAATTAGATTTTTGTGGAACTAATTGTAAGTTTCATAAATATCTAGACTTTTTTTTCTAATTTATAGTTCAAATTGCTTGAACTATACAGGTACCCAAAATACATAATTTTATATATATAGTGTTAACTACCCTACTTTATTTATATCTTGAAATAACATGTAGTTGAAATATAGTAGAGATTCAAATAAATATAGTTTTCTTCTAAACTACAGATAAGGAATTTATGTTTGTTTTTCATCTGTTCCATATTTTTTATTTTGGGCCTATTGAATTGTATTATTCTAATTTACTTTTTTTAAAGGAAAATAAATAATTTGTATTTAACTGGACGTTTAGCTTGTTCTTTTTTAATATTCATATTTTTTGTATAATTTTATTTTGAGAAATATTATATTTATGATGTAAAGTGTTTCTTTCATTTGGTAGATACAGTCAGTTTAGTTCAAAGAGTGGAGTAATTGGACCACTGACCTCTCCATGTTAAGGAGAGAACAAAATTGAACTTTGTTAATAGATTACTAATGAAAATTTATTTGTAATACTAAAATTAAATGATGTAGCTTTCAATAGCGCTGTTCGTCCAGTGCAAGATATTTTTGTGGTTGTTAAATTACTTTTGGGATAATTTTATATAACTGTAAGCCTTATCTTTTAGTATAATTATGGTTTTTTTTGTATAATTTTGTATAATATGTGTACTATTTACTATATTAAGAGTGTAACCGCGCGAAGCGTACAAATTATATTGAAAAATCAATAAATAAATGTATTTTAAAATTATTATTTTTTGTTTTATTTCAACTAGTGGACCTGTGCGGCTACGCCCGCTTGAAATATACGAAACGGGACATACCTCATAGGTTTTGATGATGCAGTGAATAAAGTTAACAAACTTAAGTTTGCGGGCGTATACACTTATTTAGTAAGTAAATAAATAAATAATATTATTTTACATTTCGGAATTTATCTTTATTTGTATTGAATATAAATATAATAGGGAATCTAGTGCTAAGACACTGTTTGCCACACTTCCCGCGCAATTTTCGAGGCATTGCGTATTGAGCGGTAGAACGGTGGTCGTGTTGAACCACACTTTGCCATCAAAGTGAAGCAATGAGAATATTAAATCAAATCAGCTTCGCGGGCACGGCAAATTAGGCATCGGGAACCTAGTGTTAAATCTGTTCCCAACTTCCGCCAAATTCTGGAAGCATTGCGTATTGATTGGTGGAACTCAACGCAGTGCTTTGCCTCGACACCATAGAGAAGAAAACGGAAATATAAATTTAAATAAACAAAAAAAATAAATAACCGCTCTCGTGTCACACAGTCACACTTTGTGCCTCGCGCCACGTCTGGCCTTAAAATATTAAAAAATTATAAGTCATTACACCGAGTGGAAACTGAACCCACAATTGTTGTGCTTAAAGTCATACGACTTGATTTGTACCACTGCGCCGCGACGGCCTCATAAGTAATTTAAGCCTTTTGGGAATTTATTAGATCTTGTTTAGCTATAAATTACTGACGGTTTCTTAAGCTGCTATACGGTATTTAGGTAGATGGTAAGTACACGTGCACGGCAAGTGCAGGTTTTCCCGCGTAAACTCCGGGCTCGATGCTAAAACTTTAAATGTCTGTGTTTTGACTAATGTACAAATTAAAAACTAAAGATTCAGTCAATTCAGTAAAATAGTTGTATAAAATAATTGTTATGGCAATTAGTAAATTTGTCGAAGTAAGTAATTTAAATTGACATAACTTTTTTATTTATGAACTGATTGTAATAAAATAAACCATTGATGTTAACAGAAGCTTTCCAGAATCTAGACTTCCAAGTACAGACAACGCTTCTCTTACAATTTTATTGTTTTACACTAGGTTCCAAGATTTTCTCTACCTATCCTGCTACGTGCGGGATACAACGTGAAGCGAGAAAGATAATCTTTATTTGAATAGACATTTAAATACATTTTTTATTCTTTGAATGAATATTTCGCCATCATATGACAATATGTGTGTATTCAGCCACCAATATTTTTACTATTGTACTTCTCTTTTTAAATTTTATTCTCAGCTATTAAAGTAAAATTTAAAGGAAATGTAAATAAAATACAAACTTTGTCTAACATCCTCTTTATTACATCAAATAAATTATAAATATTATAGACAATATTACTTTTTAATATTAATAAAAAGCGCATGCATCCGCCTTTACTCTGTAGCGACACGTACGAAACTTACATTATGACTTATTCTACGAGAAAATTTTATTCATAATTATAATCAAAAAAAGGTGAATAAAACAAAAAAAACTACTTTTGTTGTAACTATGGAATTTATTTAATTATGAATAACAGTTTCTCTTCTAAACAACAAAATTAATACTGAAAAAAAAATGATGTCTACCATTTTGGTAGTTCTCACAAAAATGTACCATTTTGGTAGTTTATGGTAGAAAATAAATACGGAATGTTACTAAATGGTTTACTCACTTAACTTACTATCTAATAATTTACAAAAGGCCTAAAAGCTACACATTAGCAACAAAACTGCAATAAATATAATAAATCTATTATTATTTATTATACATTACAAAAGAACTCTTCAGTCGAACGCTATTTTTTTACCTAAAAGATAAAATATAAATATATAATGGCAAAAAATACCGATATGTTGGTTTTATTATGGCAAGGTGAAGAAAAAATAAGTTTCGGTTCATAATACCT
This sequence comes from Heliconius erato demophoon, assembly GCA_018249695.1. Lineage (NCBI taxonomy): Eukaryota > Metazoa > Arthropoda > Insecta > Lepidoptera > Nymphalidae > Heliconius > Heliconius erato. The sequence goes on along the minus strand of DWQW01004186.1, from coordinate 4,312 downwards.
TGCTAATCATCTTTATATAATACAAAACTAAGCATCTTTCTTATGTTTATTTAAAACTACGCTAAGATTTTAATGGCGTTTTCACTAATAGAAAGAGTGCTCCAAGAGTACTATATGTACTCTACCCTACATGTATCATACATGCATATCAGAGTAAGGCCGATAATATCAACGGTTTGTGATGTGTTGCCACGCAAGAAAAAAGTATTAAGTTATAATAGTATAGACCGCGCGGGCGAAGCCGCAATGGAAACACTATTTCCTAATAACATTCAAATTACGTTTAAAATGGAGGTGAATTTTTTGGTGAATTAAGATGACATTACATTTCGGAGAACGGAATCTCTCATTGACACCACGTGAGTTGTAAAATTTTGATGTTGACGCTTATTTTTATGCAAATTTATACAAATGCATTTTTTCTGTTATTTCAAACAAAAGAAAGAAAAAAACCCGAAATGAAGTTCACAATCAGCAAGTCAATATGAACCACCTACAAATGCCTAATTTCTAATAAATTACATAATAATAATAATATCATTATAATTAAATGAACACAATAATTATATTATTTAAGATAATTTCACATGTAAATGGCAGTTTGCAATTAAGTCTGACGTTTGTCCGAAAAAAATAAAAAATAAATGTAATTATAAAAAGAAGTAACTGTTGTTTTTCATCTTTTTTATAAGTTAAACAAAGTAGTGTTCTTTCTTTTCCTTTTCTCTTAATTTGTGCATTTTTGCCCTTTTAAAATATTTCAAACAATTTTAAGTAAAGTTTTGTATGATATATGTACTATGTCTTCACATTTATCATCAATTACATCAATTACTTCTTTCGTTATTCTTAAGTTACTTATTTTTATAAATGAACAACCTGTATATAAAAAATATTAATTACAAATAAAATGAATATATTTGAACATTCAAGTATAAAAAGCATTTTTACATTAAATCCAGTTTTAAATGATTTTTGAGTTAGTTTTAAGCACAGATAATAAATATTTAAATAATATAAAAACTAATACAGATTATAAAAGACAGAGTTAGCCTCCAGGGCTTAAATTTAACAGTAAATATTAACCTATTTGAGTATATTAAATAATCTAATTGGTTACAATATTAGATCTAAAGTACATACAAAATCTTATCAAAATCGGTAGTTTTAATTTTAAGAAGTAATCAGAATCAGTTCAAAGAAAAAAAAACCTCATACTTATCTATTTCTTTCCTTTTTGTATAGAGAGAAATGGATGAATGTACATAGATAAGAGTATGGTTAACAATTTGTATGACAGTTTTTTGACTAAAGTTTGTTTATCATATATTTATATTAAATGTTTATATGTCACTTTTTGTGTAAATAAGTTCAAATAAATGTTAAAATAATAACAATTCATATATATTTTCTCCATTTTTTTAATTTAGGCCATATATAGGCAGAAGAGAACAGATTTAGACCTACACCTTTTGTGTTTCAGTAAAGATAAAAAAAATAAACACTATTGACATTATTGTCTGTGGTTTTTCGTTGATTTGCTTTAAATGTAAAAAAAAAACAAACTTCTTTATTAATAAATTATTAAAAATATAAAAACTAGTTAATCTTAAATGTCACATCACATTCAACTACAACAGTTGCTTTTATTAGTGCACTGATTGTTATTAATGTGTATAGATGTCTCACTCGCACATCAATTAATAGCCATATATTAGAGTGAGATGGCTAGATGAAACTTATTTTACATGTATTAAGAATAATACTACTATGAATACAAATGAAAGAGATAGCTATACGTTAGAGTGAGATAATTTCTAGTTTGCATCTCTTTTTAGGGATGAAAACTGTAATTTTGAACGAAAACAATGTCACCAAGCAATAATGTTACATGATAATCTGTAGAAGTTTTATAAAGCTTACAGAATTTGTTTGGTCGATTGCGCTTATCTCAGGAACATTCAGTCCATTTATCGAGGAAGGCTATAGGCTATATTATAGTAATAGTTTTGACGTAACCTACTGTATCTACGGTCATACTTACTCCGGACACAATTTAGTTCTTTGCATAAGAGAGAAAAGCTAATTAAAGGTATATATAGTGATTTGGGCTTCACATAATAATGGAAAAGTATTACATTATTAAATTTTACTTTATTTAATTTATTACTTGGTGACAATTATTAACGATATTTATTTAAAAATGGTATACAGATTGGCTTCTAGTCTTTTGTTTTTTAAGTTGTTGTTTAATTTTGATTCTATGTTTGTTTGTTTAGTGAAAAGGCGTGTTCTTAGAGCATTTTTTACCGCAAGCACACTTGCGTACTATTTCAATGTCTTTGGTGTATCGCGTGCCGTCGGAGCAGACTAGGCGTATCTGGAAATTAAGCAATAATAATTATTGTACAAAAGAAGTAGCAGAAATTTTCCCCCTAAATTGAAAATAATATTAAAAAATATATACAGGGTAGAAGAGTTAGCACCACTTTAAATGAAACCACAATTTTAACTACTCTGTATACAAGCTTAATGTAATTTAAAAAAAATCCAAAAATGAAAAAGTTATTTTTTTAAATACAATAAATAATAGAATTAATGTTGTAATATAAAATGCCACACATAAATCTACCAAAGGGAAACCGCCGCATACGGCTCATTCGGAAATCGAGTCGTAGGTGTTGGCGATAAAGTTCAAAAATGATTAACCTTTAGTAGTATTTTTGTAGTAGTATGTGTTTACGTTATTTGTATCTATGCGTAACTGCGTCACACGAAATACAGGTATGGGAAAACATCGTGAAATGAAAAAAAATCCTACGTCTAAATTGTTGAGGTATCTTAATATTTTTTTTTTAGGTGTGGGTTTAAAATATTTTATCTTATATGCTGTTCCTGTAAAAGGAGCGCTGACACTTCCACCCTGTATATATACTCATAATAATCTAGTCGGCAGGCAAGTATCTCGCTGGATGCACTAAAAGCATTATAAAATATTATAAATTATAAATACTTTCTACCTCCCCTTCTAAGTCTTTCTAATACACAACACCTTTTATTTAATATATTAATTAGGCGTACAGTCCACGAGGTCTAAGCTAAGCTTTAAATTAGTGTGAGTGTTCACATAGCTTGTAGGAGTCGTTGTTAACTCTAACTACACATCAGATGGGAGTGAAAGTAATGAGGATACATTCACGTACAGTATAGAAGAATTGATATTTTCTTAATATGTCGCATACAGCAGAGTAGGCAGAGGGAACCTAGTGTTAAGATACTCCGTTCCTTATAAAGTATTATTAAAAATCAATAATATTTTTTTTATTGATTTTTAATAATATTTTATTTTAATATTATTATAAGATTTTTCTGGCTTTATCTATTCATCTAACGTAGTTTTTTAACTTGTCCATGGGCGTAGGAAGAGATCCGTGCCCACCGCTCCCCCACCCCCCTAGGAAATTCCTCTCGATACGCTAATGAACCTACCTTCCTTTTCTTAGTCTTCCTGGCGGTGCAACAAGTGTTCTTCCCGCAGGAGTTGGGCGCGCGCACGCTGCACTTAGCGCCGCGGACTGGTCGGCGACTGCGACACGACCCCTCCGTTATATAGTCGCGGGTTGCTTCCTGTGTAGGGTGGAAATTAATTAATTTATTTATTTAGATTCACCAATGGTGACTAAATTTACAATAATAGTTTTCCTTTTTCTATATTTCTTATCACTAAATGCATCACCCTTCAAAAACACCTAGTTTTAGAACAACGCACTTTATTGCACCACTTAAACTCGCATTTATCATTGGTATAATGGACTCAAAATACTATAAAAAATATTCATGATTATTATAATTTTTATTTATTTATTTACCTTTCTACAGGGTGTCTGTACAGGGGGTTGCGCAGGCGCTTCATCTGGATATTGCTTCTGGGCTGGTGCAGCTGTAACCAATATATCCATTTTATAATATGAAATATATAAAAAAATACAACTTTACGCTGTATCACGCGCACAACAGGGTAGGTGGCGGGCTTTTGCCTAAATGCCAGAGCGAAGAAATGAAAATATTAATAAACAATAATTTGTTACCTCGAGTGGGGATCGAACCCACAACCGTCGCATTACAGTCCTACATCCTTGTGCCCCTATGTTTGTTAATGTAAAATATATATTATCATAAGGTGAAGTGAGGCCGGTCGTGGCGCAGCGGCACGAGGTGTGACTGCAAAACCGACCGGTTGTGGGTTCGATCCCCACTCGAGGAGATGAAATATTTACTTAAATTTATATTTCCATTTCTTCGCTCTGGTGTC
>DWQW01004185.1:0-20485 GCA_018249695.1 Heliconius erato demophoon | reverse complement strand
TGCTCCGGATAGCGAAGCCATAGGAAAAAGGTCGGACGGAAAGTAACGTGATATCAGTTCAAGGGTCACATTGGTGATGCTTTTAAACGTTTATTACTAGAAATGTATATATTTTGTGATATCTTTTTAAAAGATATAAGGTAAAGATAGAGAGATAAAAAAGAGAGATAACCAAATTTAGATCCTGTTAAAGATTTTCTTGTAATATATTTATTGACCTAATCAAAGGCAAAAGGAATATATAATAATGACAAAATGTCATAATTATCTTAATTTGGCTCTCATTTAGTGAGACATTGCGCGGAAATTTACGCGGAATCCAACTCTGACCTTTGTTCTGTTATCGTATTTAAACACACGATGATCGCGTTCTTTCAGACACCTTGGTAGAACCCTTAGTGTCACTGAGCCGACGGCCTAATATTATATTAATATTATAAAGCAGAATTGCTTTCCGAGCCGGTAGTAGCTTCAATCCAAAAGTGCTTGCAAAAATCTATTTGAATACAGAATATTTTGAATTCGAGGCCAGTCATGGCGCTGGGTGTCAACTCGACTGGTTTTTTATTCGATTCCTATTCGAGGAAATGAAATATTTCATATTGTCATTTCTTCATCCTAGTGTGGAGGCACAGTTTGGTGTTGAGTTCCGATACATTCAGAATTCAGCAGAAAATGTAGAATAGAGTTTCTTAACACTAGACTCCTGCCTACCCTACATGTGAGTTACAGAGTGAAGCCGAAAAAAATAATATTTTAAATTATATAACAATAGTTCTAAAACTGTAAGTTAAATAATAGTATCAATCATATCAGTCTAGCATCTAAAGCTAGACAAGTGAAAGTAGCAGGTCGGCGCACTTCACTTATAAACGGAAGTACAACGCATTGTTTGTTTCATCTCTATCATCTATCCTTGTAATGTAGAGAGAAATCGAGTTGAAATCTCTTGTAGTTAGAGTCATTAAAAATAATGTTTTTTTAGGAAGCGTTGCTATATTTCAATTTTAATATTATAACAGCAAAATGACTTTTTTTAAAATAATTTCCAATGAGTAGGGATCGAACCGACGACTATCGCATTTACGGTTAAATAGCTTCGTATATAAATAAACACCCAGGTGGGTGGAGGTGGACCGAAACCTTTTTTTTAAATCGTTGATTAACCCTGTCAATAATCAATTCTTTTAAGACGAGAATCATTTTTTTTGGAAAAAAAAATACAGAAATAAAGAGTACTTATTTAAAATATTTTTTTTTGGTAAAAATAAATTAAGAAGAAAGAGTGAGTGGTAAGAGAGAAAAGTGGAGACCACGGTTGTTCTCACGAAAAAAAGATGAGGATCCCTCAAAGGGCATGTATAAAGAGGTAGAGGATAGGCAGATTTAGTGGACTCTCCGTCTTATTTCGCCCTACTAGAGGTAGCAGTAAAGGTTTTATAGGCAAACAGTATGACCAAGGAGGTGTCTATAACTTTAGGATTTATAAGAAAACCTTTTAACAACAAAATAAGCTGTTCGCACGTTGTATATCTTCTTGACATTTATTGCTAGTTTACTCATGCATTGTAAAACTAGCTTTTAGTTTAGAAAATTACTTTTTGCATAATATTGTTTTTATCTTCTAGAAAGAAATATTTGGTTCTACCCTTATAACATAAAATCGTTGGTTCAATTCCCACTTGGAGGAATTAATTATTTTATTCCTAGGCCTGGGAAGTAAAATTGCGGCGTTAAGTTTTGCGACATGACTCGAAGAGTTATATATCTTTGGTTTTTTTTTTGCTTTAAGCTGTATCCTGCACATAGGCAGAAAAAACCTAGGAACCTAGTGTTAAGACCTTCCGTTCCTATTCTTATTGAGATACTTCCGTTACCCATTTTCCCCCGAATTCTAGAAGTATTACGTGATGACCTATAGATAGATATATTAAAAAAAACCATTTGCAAATAGACAGAATGACTAAACAGTTATTTCTCAACCATTTGTCGATATAAAGAATGAAAGTGTTACAGTTTACTTTACTACGCGCGCAACTATTGGCGTTTAACTAAATTGCGTGTGAATATAACGAATATTTGATACGTTTCGACATTTTATTCATTTATTTATTTTAAATAACTAAATAAGTATTAAGTTTCACATTTTCGTTTTCAGAGGTCACCTTGTATTGAGATATCTGACTTTCCAATATATTTTCGATATATTGCTTTGTTTACTAGATAAAATAATTTGAATGTAATAATCGTTCTCTTGATTGAGAATCGAACCCACATCCGTGGAATCCTGATTGAGAATTGAATACACACGTGGCGGTTACATGCACACCCTTGCACCAACAGGCCAAGGCGGGCTCAGAATTTTATTTTTTTATTTAATAAATAAATTAAATACATGATTATACTATACTATTATTATCTATATTAATCTATTTAAAGATATTGGTTGCTGTACTTTGATCGACTAGACGCCTTAAAATTTATCATTTAAGCTTAATTGTAGTAACATTTTTAGTCAGCTATTAAAAAATTATAATCATGTTTCGTAGTCTAACATTTGTCGTTAATTAAAATATAATTTAATAAGATCTTTTGAGGTCGGTCTGTTGTGGTTTCAATCCCCACTCTAATATGGTAACGAGTCAAAGCACGGCGTTGAGTTCCGCCACTCTATATACGATGCCTCCATAAATCGGCTGAAAGTTACTTAATGGGAACGGAGTGTTTTAACGCTAGGTCCTCAGGTGATATGTGAGGGATATTGTATCAATATAATAATTGTTGTAATTGACGTCAATTTAAAATTAAATAGAAAAAAAACACCACTTTTATTAATTCTTTAATTTTACTTTGCCTAACGTAGCGTTCAAAGGAAAAAGCGTTAAGCTGTAAATAGCCTGCCTGTGTGATATGAACCTGTACTCATCGTTTACAGCCAAGCACATTCCACCTAACAAAGTATAAAAATAATTTCTATGTCACGTTTAAGGTCATAACAGAATTTTATAGTCTATGTAATTTAAAAGTAAATCCCATACTTAAGTGGCGCAGGTAAGTCAGCTAATACATTGTTATTCATATGGCTTCTTGTATCCGCTCAACTTGAGTGGTGTGCTGTCCAGTGGGTCTGCACTGTAAGCCGAAGGTTGTAGGTTTGATATCGGTTTAGGACAAATACCTATGATGTTTTGTGTAATAATTAGTATCGTTTCGCTTTTCTTTCTATTCGATTGATATATGATGTGATGTTTTTAATTTAGTATTAGATACGGATCTTGACTATTCAATATAGTCAAAATCTGTGTAAAGAAACTTCGTTCGCCAAGATCACCTAATTTTCGGGACATTTCATATTGAAAGGCAGAATTCAACACCACACTAGAAATCTTCTTACGAGAGCCAGTAAATGAAAATGATTTACTCTCCCGAGTGGGAATTATTTTGGTGATTATTATTTTGATTATACATTTACCTAATCAAATTTGTAAATATTAATTAAAAATGAACCGTACATTAAAAAACAGCAAATATTCTAAATATACGCCTCCAACGAAATGAATCCACATCTTTCACTACCGCAATATGACCTAATTTTGAACAGTTTTCCATACAATTAGTTCAAGTAACATTTCTTTTGAATATCATTCCCGACTTTACATCGGAAAGAAAAAACCGAGTTAAAAGAAAGTCTCGGACGTGGTACCAATTAAGATCGTCACATACCACTGCTATCTGCCATCTCGGCCGTATCCATTATACTAATATGAGTGTTTGTATGCTAAACAGAATAATTGCTTGTAATCGTTATTTTTTAATTTTACATAGCTTCACGCTGTATCCCGTATATGTCGGGGTGAATAAAGGGAACCTGATTTATTATTTTCAATTTTCGTTCTGTTGACAAGATTAAATGTAGCGTCGAGTCCTGCCACTCTATTGAGTCGCCACGCAATACGATGAAAATGGGAAAAGGAGTGTCTTAACGCTAAGTTCTCCACTTTCCTTCAAATTGTCTAGGCGTATTCAGTTTCGAATTCACCGAGTAAAGAAATGTAAATATTAAATAATTCGTTCTCCTTAGTGGGAAACAAATCCACAACTGTCACATTTACAGTCACACGCTTGTGGCACCGTGCCACGATGGCTTCATTATTTATATACACATATATATATATTTTTTTAATTTCCAAAAAGTCTGTTCAAACTAAGACGTGGAAATGGGGGAAAAAATCAAAACGAATACTTTAATTTAGAAGTTGAAGTTTGGCGTCTTTCTAATCCCTTATCCTATTGACTCTACAAAATACAAACAAATTATACCATCCAGAAAAAGGTCTGTAAAAGATAAAATTACTTACAAATTACATAGAAAAATTACCCGAAATGGGAGCGAGACGTCTCGAAAGTACGTGAAGAGATTAGATTGCGTAACAAAGATTCTTAGATCAAAGGTCGTAAGGTCAAGGTCACCGGTCCTTGTCGAATCTGAGCCATAAAAGAAAAAGGAGCAGTTGAAGGATTTCAGAATGTAACAATCAGTTAGGTTTTCAAGTGCTTTCTTTTTTCTACGTATGGAGGATTGGCATTCATTTGTTGTTATTTTTTTATTTTATTCAATCTTTCAACACGAAATATCACGAAAATTGTGCAGTTCTAACACTAGATTTCCTCTGCCTAGCTCGCCACAAGCGGGATACAGCGTGAACTGAAAAAAAAAATAGATAACCCAAAGATATTTAACAACCTCTACATCATCAGCAACCTATTCCAAGAAGATAGGAGATCTGATAAAGAACACAGTCTGTCACAGGGTCAAGGTCGCCATTCGTTAGTACCGTACTCACTTGTATGTATAATGGAAACGTACGAGTGATCTTCACGAGTGAATGCAGACAATGTGCTAGCAATTTGCGACTTGACGTCGGTGTGAATTGAATTGGGGAGAAGGTTTTGTGGTCTTCATTTATATGTGATATTTTTTTTTATGCTTTTGTCTATAATTTGGGCTGATTAGATATAGTGATTGTTCACTTTTTATTTATTTGTTAATATTTATTTTTAATGTTGTTAGGTTTGGTTCTTCCATGGAATGATAATAAGTTTCTTCTCTCGTCAATACAATACGAATATATTAATATTATATAGATAAAGAATTTGCTTCGCGGTACTATTGGTTTGCAACTGAAAAAATATTTTTGTGTTGACATTAGTCAATTCTTAATACTTGCTCTTGTTCGATGTAATCAACTGTAACTTGCAGCCAAAGTTACTTACCTCACGCACTTATAACGCCAACATCACGTTTAGTATTTGACGTGAAGCCAGAAGCAGGTAAATACTAGTTGTAATGTATAGCGGCATTTTTATTTTGAAGCCAGTCGTGGCGATTGTAAGTTGAATTTCTATTTGAGGAGTCGAATAAATTATATTAAATTTTATCAAATTTGGCAGAAATTGGGAACTTGATTGTGTTAATGGGAAAAGAGTGTTTTAGCACTAAGTTCCCAAGTCCCCTCTAAAAAAAAAATGTTTTAGGGACTCCCGAAATATTTAATTTGATTGCACTATTTCACAAACTTGCATTTATACATTTCTTTATAAATACTCTTGAGCTTGACTTATGTAAGTGCCCATTGACATTAGCATCGTTATCAGATCTATCAAACACTTATGAATATCCTTGCAAGAGGTTGATTATATTAAACGTGATGACATAATTGCTATTAATAAATTTATAAATAAACAAACATTTCAAAATTATATTTTTTTTTCATCTCCCTTTTGTATGTTGATGTAGAGTTAGGACACTGCGCATGATTTTTTTAAACATCGAAGTTTAAAATTAAAGTTTAAATAGATTTGTTGACCTATATTTTTCTTTTGTAAAAAATATACCTCAGAGAAAGTAGGAAAAGATCACCTAGCGAGACACCACCTAACGGTAGCTCATCAGTGCACACGTGAAGGTCAAAAACTGTACCATATCTTGATTAATATCCTAATCATTTTATCGAGCATGCGCATGATTCATTTTGCAGGAAGTATGCGGTGCACGTTTCCTTGCTGGGGCGCGCGGGTCACTCGAACGCTTTGGACATATACCCGTTATTGACTGGCTGTTAGATAAGTGTGCTGTTTCAAATGATATATGAACGGTACTCATAGTTTTTTTAGGTTCAGGCAGAGGGAACCTGGGAATCTAGGATTAGGCCAATTCGTTCTCTTTAAGAAACTTCCGTTCCCTACGCAACTCATAGGTGTTAATTAGATATTAATTTAAATATTGATTTTATTGTATGGAAAATATAATTTTACGAACATGAGACTGAATGACTACTATATGAAACTGCATTAATGTACATCTTAATTACGCAAATATTTTTATTTTTATATCCAAAATATAGAATATACCTAATATTTTTCTAAACATAGTAATTTTAGAGATTGCGTCATTAGCCACAAAATTTCTAGACCTTGACAAATCCGACTGAAATAAGACGGACATGCAAAAACACGGTTGTTTAGTTTCGAGCGCGATTATCGCAAATAATAAATCTATGACGACGATACTGTGGCGCAGTGACGATGTGTTTACAAGTAGGATGGTCGTGGGTTTATATCTAACACTTAGGAGTGACTTATTGAATGTAAAATTTGTTTTTAAATCTTGTTGTTTTATCAATTATAGTAAGGCAATATTTATTAATATGTATAATAAAATTTCATTGCCTGATTAGATTTAAAAAAAATGTTGTATAGCCAATCAACCAAGAAGAAACTTAGAACATGTCCAATGTTCATTTCACCACGGCGCCTGAGCCACGGTTAAAACCTAGTTACAATATATTTCTTTTAGCTTTGCATTGAATTCCCAACATAGCATTGTAAGCAAAGGGACCTGAAAAAAAATATTTGAAATTAAAAAAAAACAAACATATTCATTTTAAAATTCAATAAAGATGAATTTTAGATCCAGTATGCCATTTCAGTTAGTATTCGCAAAGAATCTGATATTTCCTTTCAATAACTTTCATTTGTACAAAGTATAAAGAGAGCCAATTTAAAAGTGCATCGATGTTATCTTAGGAAATTGGATCTAAATTGGTTTTAACTTTTCCTTTGCAGTTATTTTACATAGAGATGATAAAATCAGTTAGTTATTTTAAATTAAACGTACTTAAAGAAAATCTAATAAATTTAATGGATTTGGTTAATTTCTGGAAATGTTGAGATGCGAGGCAGCATGCGAAATGATTATTATATATGTATGCATAAAAAAATATTTATTAAAAAAATAAAATACCTTTTTTTCTAGCCACAATGAGATACTAGGAGACGTTAAATGTGATTTCTCTTTATAAATAAAAATATTTTAAGCTTTTTAAAATTAATCGTTCGTTGATATATTACTGGGGTTTTTACTGGGATTCAAATTTGGCACAACTCTTTAAAATGTTAGTAAAAAAAGGAATCTTTTATTATTTATTAACATTTCTACACTTCCAATACAATTTAAATCATTTTCTTTGTCCGTGAAAAGTGGAGAACGCAGTGTCTGAACACCTCTGGGAGAGAACCTGGGAGACTCCAAAGTTCTCTCAGCCTACCCTGCTATGTCCCGGATACAGCGTGAACCTTTATTAATGAAATCTAAATAAAAGGAATATATTTAAAGAAAAAAACATAATCATTGACCCCAATTATAAAATAAAACACATAAATGATTGTTAACGAACACAGTGTAGTGTATAAGCTAATACGTCTGTCTATACCTAGAAATAGTAAAAACATAATTTCTAACTCATGTGAAACAATCCGTCATGAAGCTGGCTTAGGTCGATCCAATTAGGCTTTGCTAGGGTTTCATGGAAATTTGGATTCCGCGAGACATGGCTACCGAAACGTCCTTTTTTATAATTAAAAGTATTCTTTTATTATATTGTTTTAAGCGGTTTTTTTCAGAGAACCTGGTGTGAACTCTCCGTTTTCTACTTAACGCTCGAATTCGAGATATTGCTGATTGACTGACAAAATTCAATGTTACACTTTTGAATAGAAATATTATACATCTTTCCCTTTTTTAAGAAATATTTAGAAGTATTATAACTTACATATATATTAAAAAGATCTTCGTGGCACGGTACAATAGTTACGGGTTTGACCCACATTCGAGGGAATGTGTCACCATTTAAATTTAAGGCAATCCACCAGAATCAATATCACACAATATCTTGAATTCAGTCTAAATTCGCTAATTAATTTTGACCAAATGTGACTATAAAAAAATCTGTTTCTATTCATTCTATATTTTAAAAAATTGAAATTGTTTTATCAGATGGCGTAAAGCAGCAGCCCTTAGAGAAGATTTCTCGAAATTCCGACTAAAATGACAAAAATTTAGATTTTTCATTTAACATATTAAAATCTACGAAAAATAAACACGCGGGCGACATTTAGTAATATTAAAAAATGTAAAAGATATTAGGAAATTTCAATATCTTGACAATATTACTTACATAAACCTATAAATATAGTTAGTTACGTTGGTGCAACGAACCTTTATAAAACAAAATCTCTTTACAAATACCGACTGAGCAAACTTATTGTTCGTGTTTCGGAAGCAATGGCCTGTCACCTGTCCGCGATCAATCGTGAAATTATTTGAAATAGGAAATATCTTGATATTTCTTTATTATTTAATTTGAGGCCAGGTGTGGCGCAGGGGCATAAATAAACATAAACTTGGTTGTGGATTCGATTCCTACTCGAGGATTTTTGTGATTTATTCGCCCTTGTGACAAGGCGAAGTGTAACATTGGGTTCCGCCACTCAACACGCAATTCGGGGGAAAATCGGAAACGGAAGTGTCTTAATGGGAATGGAGTGTCTTAACACTAAATTCCCAGGTTACTCTTGCTTACTTTGCTACGAATATGTAGACACAGAGTGAAACTAAAAAAAACTTAAACTAAAACAAAAATTTTATCAATCATTTTGTATAGTGCACTTGATTAAAAATCGCTTTATTTTTTATTATTCACGTAAAGTATCTCACTGGCAGGGTTAAGACACTCTGTTTCCCAGTTATTAGGACATAGCGTTTTAAGTGGCGGAATTCAACGTCGCACTTTCTTTTCTTTCTATAGCGGGGAAATGAAAACAATTTATTCACCCTAGTGGGAACCAAACCCACAATAACGTTAACAATCAATCGCTGCACCACGAGGTCTATATATAACAAATAATTTATCAAACGCGAAACTAATTAAATTTTCTATGCATTTTGTATGTACGTGAAAAGTTCAACCGAGCGTTTCGAAGTAATATTTCAACTGGTATTAATACTAAGTATGATATATTGGAAGGCTTTACTGAAACAAAACGAGCTTATAACGTATTCCCTATAATGTAGGTAAATTAAGGCTTCCTTTGAAACTGTGAAATATTTTATCGTTCGTTTATTTTATATAGCATTTCATATCGTTTAGAATAATGAGACGAAAATCCTCAAAATAAATGATTTTTACACTTTTTCCCGTACAGCAAGGTAGGCGGAGTGATCATAGTGTTAAGACACTCCGTTCTCTCATTTTGTCTATCAAAAGTTGGGCAAATTATATTAAGCAATTGTTAAATAGATACAAAATCGAATCAGTGGTACCTGAGGTTAACGCGTTCAACCAAACAAACTCTTCAACTTTCCTAATACGAATTTACACTACGCAAGACATGAACCTATGACCTCCATTTGAACTCACATAACAACGTTTACTCATATAACTAATTGCAGATTTGCAATCGAATTTAATAATTTTACTCTGTAAGTATTCATTATATGCAAATTTGCATAATAATTTTATTGTTAAGTAAAGATAACGGACGAAGGTCGATGGGTGGTAAAGCGAATTTAACGCGTCCCAAAAACAATGTTAAGACTGTGTTTTCAATTTAAAGTAGGTTCTGTATATTTCCATAATTTATATTTAATTATTTTATTAGCTGTCAAGCCGCGTGATTTTATGTTCGAGTCTTGGGAGGAAAATTTTTTTGCATTTTTATCATTTTGTTGGATTCATTGTGCATACGAAAATTAAAATGTAAAATAGAAAATCTCATTTATTCTCCTTTCCGTAGAAATTTCAAAAATTTCTCTCTCTTTCTCAATGCTTCCCTAGACTCCCAAACCTACCTACATATGACATATCCATTTTCTAAGTCCAATAGTTTCGTCTGCACGTCGTTGTCTGTCTGTCACTCAGTAATTATGTTTTGTGTTCGACCGAGGCCAAAGAAAATGGGAGACGGAGTGTCGTCACACTAGGTTGCCTCTGTTTACCCTGCTGCTTCCAGGATACAGCGTCAAGCTGAAAAAAAAAATGTTATGTATAAAAATATTTTTGGTCACCGTGGGTAATTGTTCCATAGTAAAATGCCCAATGTCTTTTAAAGATATTCTGTATCAAATCAATACATGACTTCATTTCTAATGTTTTTTTCGTGACCGACACACAGATGTTCTTGCATACATCGTATTGAATTCTAAAAATTATGCATCGCTATTCACACGATGAGCTCATCTGTTTGTACAGACGCGACGAGATAGTGTTAAGGTCGCTAGTTTGAACCAACGCTTTATTTTTATATTAGTTGCGTGATATAAATCGATCAATGGGTAGATGACTAATAGGATAGGTACTAGGTTCGAATCAAATTTGGAGAAAAAATATTTTTATAGTATGCATCAAGGAATTATTGTGTTTAGATGAACGCGCGGATCCACCGTTAGTTTATTTGCCGAATTGATTTTCATTTACTTTTTTTTTAACGGAAAGAGGAGAACAACTTACGTATTATAATCTGAGTTACTATTGTCTCTTTTTATACTGGAAGAAGTAGGACATTTATTAGAAATAATATCCACCACCACCACCACAGTATTTTCTCTTCATTTCCTTTTTCTTATTTGCGTGGGAGTGGGTATACTCTACTTTTTTATGTTATAATTATATAAATAGGACATACTGTCGCAGCAAAATTTCCTTAGCTAAAATGAATATTACCTTTATTGATACTAAAATCAAATCCTTGGGTATCATACAAAAAACATAAAGGAAGCACCCTTAAAATATTAGTCACTAACGATTAACATATCAAAGACATGTAGATACTAAAGAGATTAACTTTATTAGGTCAAGCTTTTACCTAATCAAGTGGATGTCTTAAGTGAACCTCGAAACTTATACGATGTGATTCTTCTCATTGAGAAGATGAAATACAGCATCCGATGATAAGAGATGTTGCCAACAGCTGAATGTTGGTTTAAGAAATTATATTTTTTTAAGTATTTGGTTACAGTAGCTAATTAATTTTACTATCTAATATAATAACGATGTTTTACTGTCTGTGGACAGTTATTTCGAGTTTAATAAGTAATAGTAAAATTTGTAAAATTGTTGTTATTGGTACCATACAAGAGGTTAGTAAACGCAACAAGTTGTGGTAACGATTCCCACTCGAGAAAATGAAATATTTAATCATTTCATTTCCTCGCTCTGGTGACGAGGCAAAGAGCGGCGTTGAATTCCGCCGCTGAACACGCAATGTCTGCTTAATTTGACGAAAATTGTAAAATGGAAGTGTCTTAATGGGAAAGGATTTTTTTAATAATAAGTTCCCAAGTTCCCTCTGTCTATCCTGCTAAGTGTTGGGAACAGCGTGAGCTCGTGCCCCTTATCCTGCTATTATTTTTATCCAAAATGTATATTAGAACAGTGATATGCTTATCACAAAAATTTCAGCCAGAAAATGACGTAAGTGGAGATTTTTGCACACTTTACAATCTCAGTCTAGTCTCAGTTCTCGACATTGTAATTGGTGCTAAAAATAGCTATTTTACGAAGATTCAGAAAAGTCTAATAAATCACTACGCGTATAAATCTGTTCTTGATAATAAACAAACATAAATACCACATTTTTAACCAAATATCATAAAATGTTAATCGATTCGATTCCCACTCCGTTCCCCATTCAGACACTTCTGTTCTCCATTTTCTGCCGAATTCCGTTGTGGCGAGTGCCGTGTTAATTGGCGGAACTCAACGCCGCGTTTAAAAAAATCTCATCAGTTTTATAATATAGATTTTTTATTTTTTTCTCTAAGTCGGACTACAACTTTAATACGACGTCAATTTCATTTCTTGATGTTAATTATAATTTAGATGAAAACATTTAAGACACTTCGAAAGCGCCTGTTGTGAACGAGGAATTTTATTAAGGGATGTTACTTTATAATTGAAATCTTTATATTGTTCCTATATTAAAGCCATTTAAGGTTTAAATTAGTTTTAAAACGTTGAATATTTTTATGTAAAGTTTATTGAAATGGAAAAACACAACAATAATATATTTTATAATGTTGATAGTGTTTTGTACTTTTTGCTTTTAGTTCTGGTAGATGATAGAATTTTATTTACTTACGTTATTCCATATCATGCTTTTTATGTGATCTTCCTCCAGTGTCTTTGATACTGTGTTTTTGAAGGTCCACCAAGGTCTCCCTCTTCTTCTCTTACCACTCACTTCCATCCAAATCTTTTTTGACATTTTTTCATCACTCATTCCATTCACAGCATATTCTGGATAATTAAAAATAATTAACTCACTTTAAGTAACTCACAATGATTGTTCAAATTCGTCGCGTCCTACTAAAATACTTACAATATTCTTGAAGATAATTTTACTAAAATACAAGCGAAATTTCAGTTGCTAACATCGTATTATAAAGAAAAAAATACCACTAAAATTTAACGGAAATTGTGGAACGGGTGTCTCAATAGTAAAAGAGTGTTTTAACACTAAGTTCCCTGGTTCCCTCTAACTGCCCTGCTATACACCATGTGAAGCTAAAAAACCAGAAAACAGGCGATAATTTGTCCAATTAGCACGCAATAAATCGAAATTCCGGGAAAAGCAGAGAATGGAGTGCCCTGACACTGCTCTCTTTCTGTCATAATATAAAATAATATAAAAGACGTAGACAATAAAGTTATATATTTACACTTATAAACTTATTTACTTATACTAGTACATCACGATAAAAACCAGCCATCATTGATTAGGGGCGTCCTACATTCCTCGTCCATACGTAACGACGTGTGTAATAGCTGTTTTATGTGAAGACCGTACTAAATGGGCTATAAGGGTTCCTTTATGGGTCCCCCGAGCTCGTGACCCCGAGGACGCTGTCTATTCAGCTTAATTACGGGGATCTATTTTATTAGGGCTTTATTTTGAAGCATCTCGGGATTAATTATGGGATTACCAGATTTTACCTGCGGCTTCTATGGTTAAATGGAAGTAGTAGCTAAGAGCTGTGTGCATGAGACATTTAAAATGTCTGAGGAGAGCTATGAGCATGAGACATTTAAAATGTCTGAGGAAACTATGAACGTGATATTATGAACAGACTGTGTAAAATAAAAAAGTATTCTCAATTCTAACCAGCCCTTTCTGAGATTAACAGGTTCAATATTAGTATAAGTTTTTAGATATATATACTACTCTTTACTACTTTTTAAAATATGTATGTATTTGAAAGACTGGTTGTGGGTTCGATCCCCACTCGAGGTAATGAAATATTTATTTACATTCATATTTTCATTTCTTCGCTTGGTGTCGAGGCAAAGCGCAATGCCCTCAGAATTCGTCAAAAAGTGGGGATCGGAGCGCCTTAATCAAGGTTCCCTCCGCTACCTTGCTGTGTGCGGGATACAGCGTGAATCAGATTTTTTTATTTCAAACATGAAACAATATGAGTTTCTTCATCAATGTTACTTCATTGATGAAGAAACTCATATTTTTTTAATACCAAGCACAAAAAATCTACAGTCTGTATAGAAATGTAATTTAATTTGACTAACAAAAGGTGTTTTAGCCATTCATTGCGAAATATTTTCAAGATTGGCATTTAATATGTTCACAGCTATCTCTTATCTAATTTACAGCATCAATTATCCTAAGTAATTTGGGATCCCATTTAAGTGAACAGATTTCATTACATTTCGTATTACGATTTCGCTTAACGTCAAAATTTAAGGACTTTACACTTTTAAGGACTTTTAAGGACTTTTACTTTTAAGGACTAACTTTTTAGGATTATAGGGAAAAATACATATTATCATCAAACAAACAAATGGCTTTATAGCGCAGTTGGAAATGTTGGATTTTATAAAAGATATAAAATCGAAATCATTCCGGGAAATCTAATAAATACTATTAGAATTAGTTTCTCTATTTCTTAGACGATTCTTAAATAAATAAAATAATAAATATATCACCAAAATTAATTTAGCATTACCTCTTTATATCCTCTTTACGGAAATTGGTGGAATTACCAATAAAACTGTAAGTTTCTCAATAATCTTTGAACCTATAACCATCGCGTGTACATTTAGAGATATTTTTACTGAGCTACAATGGTATCATGATAATGGGCATTAAAATGAGAAGTAGACTCAGCGTCGCCAATCGATTGAAGCCAGGCGCCCTTTTTCCTGGCTTAAGTTAAGACTTTTATTCTATTCTAGTATACTATTGGCTTGTAGAGTATATGTAGAGGAATATTATATACCTATTTCTTAATTAATTAAAGATGAATAAATATATTTACATATTTCTTAATAACTTGAATTTATTTATTCAAATATTTTATAAACAGTTTGTCCATAAATATTGTTTTTTCTATTTTCTTTGGTCAGATAAATAGAGAGAAGCATGCGACATATCACAAATTATAAGGGTTCCGTATCTTCGAAGAACAAAAACAGGATGTCTCCCTATCTATTTGTCTCTGAATCTCCCATTTTTTTCAACATCGCGTGGAAGTAAAAGTAGTCTAAAAAAATAAAACTTCTAGATCTACATAATCATAAGATATAAACGCTTGTCCTTCGATATTGTCTCATTATATGAAATTTGCCGTGGTACCAAAACTAACTTGGCCGTGGTACGAAAATTAGAAACAGGTGTCTTAACACTAGGTTCCCAGGATCCCTCTGCCTACACTGCTATATGCGGGATACAGCGTGAAGCTAAAAAAACTAACTTCCCCCACGCTTACCCATTTTATTATAGAATATAGACAATTCCATTTGTAAACTTCAGCAATATAGATAGTTCCGCCTCCAAGTGCGCCGCTATCGATCTCTATGCGGAGATGACGGGCGCCGTCTTACACCCCGTTTACACAGACATCGAAATGGATATCCTGACAAATAATTTATTTTTGTTTATTATATATTTAGTTTGCTGTTTGTGCCTTGGTCTATTCATGTTTAAAATCTCCGTGTGAATGGCGAGCTGTGTGAGCCCCTAGAGGGATCTGTTTCAGCTTTTAATTTATTTATTGCGTATTATTAAAATACCATTAATAAAATAAAATTGAAGATTTTTTAATTACATAAGCTATAACAAAGTAATTTTAAATCGTAAAATTAGTATCAAAATGTCAGTATTGTTAGTTTTATGAGAAGTTTACCGGTAGAAGGTAAAATAGGTTCAATTAATATCTCCTGGATTAATATTTTATTACTTCTTGAATACTTACCTATACTTTCTTACCTATACTTATCTCTATTTAATACGAAACGGTCTAGACTAGTTTTATAGGCTGTAAAAATTTTATACAAGAGCTTGTAATGTGGTAGGGTGATTACTTTGAATTTATCGTTTATACGCCATAGTGGTGCAGTAGGGAAGTTCCTACTTAGAGGACTGTTTGTAATTAAAATATTCTTGTTTACTCTTTCTGGTTAGACAAGTAAGAGATTTGAATTCGCTTCTTATCTTTATATAAAACGAAAGTGAGAAACGGAATCTTATATTACTTTACCTAAATACATGTTTTAAGGAATTTTACTAAACATATGTAAATAAAAATAACTAGTTTAAGACACATCCGTTCTCCACTTTCAGTCTAATTATCAAGATATTGAGTGTTAAATGGTGAGACTCAACGCCGTGCTGGTTTTTTTTACAAAGAAATGAAAATAAATAAATGTATTGAATGAAAATTGAACACCAGACTATCACGATTATAATTATATAATGTCACGCTGCGTTACTTAGCCTCAAATAAATATTATTATTAAACGATAAAACTGACAAGTTTAAAAGACGACCCTTAAGAACAACAACGATTCATTCTCTAGAAACCAACCCCTCAACAAAAGCAAGTAGTTCATCTGTATCAGATACATATCATTTATAGGTTGTCGATCTGAGATGGCGAGTGCGTCGCGATCGATGCGAATGCGGAGACGACAGGCGCCATTGTCTGGTTCACAATGCGGGTTTTATGTAACACGGCGATGTTTTTACGAATTAAATAGATTGAATAGCTATTTGTATGCTGAGCTATATTTTGTCTGTTTGTTGAAACAAATACGGTTGTTATATTATGTATAAATATGCATTTCAGATATGGGATCCCCCATCCCCCGTTTTTATTAGTTTTTAAAATTTGTTATACTGGAAAGCTTAAAAATATCGTTGATTTAGAACTATATTGTCGTTGTAATTACTGCTGTTTACGCATATCTCGAATTTCTATTATAAAAGAAAATAACATTTTGTGATTGAGAATGAAATGTACTGGTTTCATGTTTAATGTGAAATGATTATACAAAACGGATAAAAAACAATTGTACAGTAATATAAAGAAATAATCATTTCGATATCGTGTAAACGGTATATTCCCTGTTACGCTATAACCTCCTTCCCCTAACCGCAACGCCGTTACACGCCAGATCTAGATAGTATCGAAATTTATTCGCAATAAAACTCGGTAAGGGAAACGGGAACTTATCATATATACTTATAGTATATACTTCTTTATTTTTTTGTAGTAGTACTTCATCATACACTCTATGATTGTACACGAAATGGTCGTAGGTTCAATTATATTTTGGGAATAAGTTATTTTTTTTTTCCAATATGATTTAATAATTGCAGTGTTTAATTTCATGACATAACACGCAACGTCTTTAAAATAGATGAAAAGTCAAAGCGTCAAAGTCAACGAAAAGCGTGACAATCACCTTGTCTGTCACGCTTTTATTGACTTTTCATCTATTTTAAAGACATTGCGCTGATGTCGTACCTAATAAACGGAAGGAGCTTCACGCTATATTCCCCATATATCTGGGTAGACCGAGGGAACCTAGTGTTAAGACACTTCGTTTCCAACACTTCACCCATTTTCGAGACACTGTGTGTTGAATAGTGGAACTCAACGATGCCCTTTGCCTTTTTATCAAAACAAGGAAATGAAAATAATTCGTTCTCTAACTGGAGGGAGATATGTAAATTTTATTTAATCTTTAATCTATCGATTTTACACACAACGTCAATACGAAAGAATAAAGCTTTCCACGCCACAATTATTATTAAGAATATATTTAATTTTGTAAACATATAAACAAAATGATTTAATATTATTTTATACAGATTTACATAAGATTTTAGTGATTTTAAACATAAATATATTCAATATCAAAACATACGTTCTCAGTTCCCACATAAATTATCAGATTAAAAGGAAGATGAATATAAATATGCATTATTAAAAACAACATATTAAAAATCATTTTATATTATTTTACGTATTTACGTAGTGGCGCAAGGGGCACAAGCGTTACAAGTTTGATTCCCACTCGAGGAAATTAAAAATTAAATAGTTTCATTTCCTCTCTCTAGTAACGAACATCGTTGAGTTCTGCCATTAAACACACATTGCCTCCATAATTGGGCGGAAAGTGGGAAAGGGGTGTGTCTTAATGCGAACGGAGTATTTTGACACTAGGTTCCCAGGTTCCATCTGCCTACCCTGTTACTTGTGGATAAAAAAGAAGCTAATAAAGTAAATATTATTAAACAAACTGCCATATTTTAACAGTTTTAATGAAATCGATATATGTATTAATAGTTAAAATTAAAAATCCGCTTCACGCTGTATCCCGCACACAGCAGGGTAGGCAGAGGGAAACTAATGTTAAGACACTCCGTTATCCACTTCCTGCCGAATTCTGGAGGCATTGCGTGTTAAGTGGCAAAACTCAACGCCACGCTTAACCTCGACACCAGAGCGAAGAAATGGAAATATATATTTAAATAAATATTTCATCTCCTCGAGTGGGGACCGAACCCACAGCCAGTCGGTTTTACAGTCACACCTCGTGCTGCTGCGCCACGACTAACCCAAATAATTAAGTATCAATAGTTAATAAATATAAATATATTTTCCAATCCTCTCCATTCAGCATCATTATTATAACCTATAGTAATAATTACTTAATTGGCCGTTCCTTTTTATAGACACAATGACTCAATCGGCGTTAATTGAGTTCAGAAAAAACGTGCGTACAATTTACAGTGCGTTTGTTTTATAATGTCTGACTCATTTCAACATTTATATTATAGAAGCTTTTGTTTTTGCATCTTCTTTTTTTAGCTTCACTAAGACACTCCGTTCCCTTTTAATACTTATGGTAGTCTCGAGATCCTATGAAGGTATCGAGATGAAATTAGTATCAAATATTGAAGTCTATAGTCCCTTAAAGCACAGTAAAATCAAGTTTTTAAATTCAAACAAACAAAAGTTACCAGCTTTGATGCATAGATTTTTTAAATTCCAATACATATAACCGCAAATTTAAGTTTATTAACTTCTATATTATGTTGTACTTCTCGTTGAAATTGTTACGGAAGCTTCGGTGGGAGAGCTAAGCTCGTATTTAACTGTATTTCTAAGTCTTGTATACTATACCTGAACTTTTTTTTAGTTTCACATTGTAACAATATATCATAAATAGTACAATTTGATTTCGTTTAGAGATATTGCGTATGTAGGGGCGAATCTTAAAGGCACGCCTTGTCTTATTCCAATACAAAAGTGAAGAAAAGAACATATTCCACCGAGCGAAAATCGAACCCACAACGCCTGTGTGTGTCGCCTTTACAGTCAAACACTCGCGTTCGTTCGTTCACAAGCATCAAATTACAAAATATTAAAATTCTGTGTAACAATTTCTTATAAACTGTACATAACACTCATTGGCGCTAAGATTGCTGTTTTTATTGAGCATTTTTATTATATACAATCGATTATACTACTTAAGGCTATGAGACAAAAGGATCAAGTTACTTTGTCCATCTTTACAAATCATTTACACTTAAATTAAGCTTGGCTTGTCACGTTCGCTACAAGGTCGCCGATTCAATTCCAGTTATAGGATTGTATTCATATTACAAGAAAGTTAGTCACGCCATTTTAAAATTGGCTTAGATTTATTCGGGATTTTATTACCTACATATATGAACACTCGAGGCCGTCGTGTGTCTGGTTGTAAATGGATGGTAATGGGTTCGATTTTCACCCATATTAATTATTTTCGGTGTTAAGACCAAGCACGGCGTTAAACTGAAACTCAACACGCAATGTCTCGAAAATTGGTCAGAAAGTAGGAAACGAATGATCTTCACTCTATAATATAATGCGGGAAAAAACGTGAAAAGACAAAATTTTTTTAATTGAGACGAGAAAAATTATAATGCATTTTATTTTTTTTATTTACACGAACACTCGGTTAAAGGACATTTAGCCCAGATTTTAGGTCACATGCTTAATGTGACTCGCAAGACTGGTTTTGAGCTTTTTGTTTTGTTTGTGAACTTATGATTCCACTCTTTGAGTTTATAGTTGAAAACAATTTTTAAATAATCCAAGTAACTGTAAATTCTTTTTTGTTTGGACATGATAATCTCAGGAACTATTGATTCGAAGAAAAAAATACGTATTTTCCTATCTATTTACAAAGCACACTCCCTACATGTCCAATTTTCAAAATCCAGTTTTGCCTGTGCGTTTTATTATATATTGAGAAATATAAAAAGTTTTACATACAAACATATCTATAGACATTTTTTTAGCTTCACGCTCTATCCCACACATACCAGGGCAGGCAGAGGCCACATGGAAACCGCCGCCAAAGTCTAGAGGCATTGCGTCTTGAGTGCTGGAACTCAACGCCGCGTCTTGCATCAGGGCGAGGCAAAGCCACCAGTGCGATATTTAATTTTCTAATTAAAATATAATTCGTTTCCACGAGTGAGAATCGAACCCATAATCTGTCTTGTTTACTTACAGTCGCACGCTTGGGATAATTTCAATCGATAGATTTTTATCTGTAATATTTTTTATAAAATAAACTTAGCTGTAAATTCACTACAGTTCTTTGAATAGTATTCACCATTGCGTGCATTAGGCAATGATCAATTGCATTAATATTTCTACCTACAAAGCTGAAAATAATTTAAAATGTTAATAGGAAAGTCCGTCTGAATCAGATCGTGAGTCATACAGTATATTATAACTTGGCCCTTTTCACCCCTTTATAGCCTTAAACAAAACTGCTTTACGTTTTCTTCT
>DWQW01004184.1:0-20490 GCA_018249695.1 Heliconius erato demophoon | reverse complement strand
TCTGCTGTGTGCGGAATACAGCGTGAAGCTGATTTATTTATTTATTTTATTATAGTTGTCAATCAATTCTGCTTATTAAATAATCATGTATTTTAAGCGGGCGAAGCCGTGGGCGGGCCGCTAGTATATTATATTTTTCATATTTTTTAACAATATAATTCTATAGAAAATAAAATTTATATTAAAATATACAAGATATATGTATGTATATACTTTACATTTTCTATTTCAAACTACAGAGGCTTGTAGTAAATTGCGATATATTGAAGTTTAAATTGCCGTGTGATTGCTACACATGATATGTAAATAGATGAGTCTACTCCAATAATTTTTTTAAATCTCAATTCTCTACTTAGATAACTATTACTTATTTACAGTAAAAAACGGAGAAAATCTAATATTAAAATACTGAAATCTCCACTTCCCGTTCATTATTGAGGCTTTGAATATAAGCTTTGGTTAACCAGATTGGGGAACTGTATTATACATGTAAGTACTCCCATGAAAGAGAATTAAACCCGTAACAACCTTACAAGCACTTCCCGACGCCATTATGACTTAACGTAGGCGGCTTACCCTACATTCAACATAGTATTCAAACTCCTTTACTAAGTATAGAGATTTACTAACTCAATTTGTATAGAAACCGAACAACATTATTTCAAATGAACAATTGATGAGGGCTTAACTAATGAAATTAGATCCTTATTTGGAAATACGTAGACTTAATTATTTTTAATTAATTTTCTGTCAACATGATATCGTTGAGCTTATGACATGTTAAGACAAGATTAATGATCTGTTGTTCGTAAAATACTCGATAGCTAAAACACATTGTCGGTAATTCATTTAGACTTATATATTTGAATCACAGTCTGTCCGTTTCAATCTCTCGTGATATTTCTTAAGAATATCGTAGACGTCCTATCTTCCTAACTACTATAAAATTATAACATATATATTAAATTCAGACTGTTAAAAATATTTTATTGAACACGTGTTTCGTGTTTTTAGAATTCACCCCTAAGGATGCAAATAAGCGGACGAAGCTGCGCGCGCCCACTAGTAATTCACTAAACCTATTTAACTCTCATTTCACAATTCACATACAAGCATCAAACAAAGATGGCGGCAGGCATTCTGCGCACATTAATATAATTGTAATTTTACATACCTCATAAAAACATATTCATGTTTATTTCCATTTACTAAATAAATAATAATTATCTCTGGATATTGACGGCATTACGTGCATTAATATTACTCTTCTTTGTTTTAATAATAAGATATTAAAAACTTACCGTCGAAGTATTCCAAAACAAACAACCGTAAATACGTAATAAGCACTAATAACTTATCTTACCAGCCTCGAATACTTACATCACTATTACATGTACTAACACACATGTCTCATCACTTATATTTACATATAAGATGTAACTAAATATATATTACTTAATTACGATTTAAAACTTCTTTAAGCATTTTGAATAACTATCCTTCACCAGACGCGTCCGCCATCTCTCTTCTCTTTCTTTCCTTTTTTTTTTACTTTGACGTTGACAGTAGCTTATTCAGCCAACATGATATTTTCCAATAATTAAAATATTCATTATGTTATTATTTATTTTAAATTATAATACACAACGGTTAAATATAATTAACAAATTATTTTTAATAAATATATTTTATATCTACGTGTCTTACCTACGGGATATTACGTCACTTTAATATTACTTGTGAACGGAACGCGTAATTAAAGAACTGAACAATACTATTATTTATAAGATTGTATTTATCTTAAGTTATAAATTAAATAATATTATAAATTATAATATTTTTCGGTATTTATAATATTTTTTTATAAATAATTATTTTTTTATTTAATTATATTATTTACCTACACAATTTAGTTCTGGTATGGATCGTTACAAAACGAATTTAATTTCAAACATTGACTCAAATATAACTAGCAATATACCACTGAACCACTACGGTCATAAACCACAAACTATGACTTAAAATCGTAAACTAACTAACAAGTTGATAAGAAAACAAATATATTAGAAGGAAATTGCTTCTCTGTTGTTCCACCGCCATTACTCCGAGTTGTTAATTAGCTCAATACATTCACGTTAAAGTTCTAAAGCGTAACTATCTGTGTGGTGCACTGGTAAATTTCAGATATATACATCAGTAAATACGTACCCGCGTTTTCCGCCTTCTTCATTATATAATGATGACTACAAATAATTACTATAAATACGGCAGAAAGTGGGGAACGGATTGTCTTAACACTAGGTTCCCTCTGCGTCTGCTGCATCGAACCCACAAACACTCGAGTTTACAGTCATACTTTGTGCCTCTGCGCCACGACAGACTCGTATGTAGATTTAAAAAAAATCTATATCCAAATATAAGTATATGTTATGCATATGCAATGTTTAATCATATCTTGTTGCGGCTGAAGAATGTACGACTAACGATTGAGCAGATTTGATTCTTATCACCACCGGAATGTTAAAAAAATCTTTTTTTGTCTACTCAAATAGATTTGGACGATGGATACCTCCTCTGGATGCGACATATTTTTATAATAAGTGAAATGTAAAGTATGAAGGTAGAAGAATCTGGTGTTAAAAAAACCACTTTATACCCAACTTTTTCGATATATTGCGTGGTGAATGGAAGAACTAGTAACTCAAATAATTCCCCCGAATGGGACTAGAACCGACTACCTATCATAATATAAAATCAGACACTGTACCACGACGCCACAGCAGCCACTAGATTACAATAGAGTAGAATAAATAAAAATATAAGCTTTACTTGTGATAATACGGACGAAGATAGATGAGACGTATGGAGAGGGCTTTTAAATGGAATATAACTAACTAATTCCTTATTTGTCACCTTTTTATTTGAAAAGTGACTGTAATATATGATGACAACACAAAAAGTTATTAGGCGTGAACAGAACAAAGGCGGTGACTTTAAATATTTATTGCTTATTTATCATAGCAGAGCTAGTTTAATAGAAAAATGTTTGAAATTTAAATATTTAAATATCTTTATATACGTATGCGTGTGACTGAAAATAGCGGTTATGGGTTCGATTCCCACTTGAATTATTTAATTGCATCGCTCAACATAAAGCAGCATTGATTTCCACCAACAACCAACGCAATATAAAGGAATATTCTAGTATGAGAACGTTTGTCGTCAGCTGTAGATGCTTGTTATAGTTTAGTTGACATAAGAGCAAAGTTTCGTAATTGAATTGTACAATATCTCAATATGGGTCGAGGAACGGGTACAATATATCAATAGGTCCTCTCTAACCATCGAAATTGACGAAGTAGAAATAATAAAACATTTTTCTTCAAATACATTATACTTTCATAATACAACTGTTCTTATAATAATAGGTGGTTGTTATCATATTATTAGTACAAAATAAAAAATAAAAAAAACAGCTACACGCTACAGCTACACGCTGTATCCCGCACACAGCAGGGTAAGCAGAGGGAACCTAGTGTTAAGACTCTCAATTCCCCATTTTCTGCCGAATTCTGGAGGTATTGCGTGATGAGTGGCAAAACTCAACGGCGCACTTTGGGGCCGTTCAAGTATTACTTAAGCAGTTTTTTTGCAATTATTGACCCCCTCCTCCCCTATGTCATCAAAAATAAGCAATCCTCTTACCCCCTCCCCCAATGCTTACGTAAACATTGGCATATACATTTTTTTAAGGTATTTTTTATTGATATTTTATTTGTATCTACATATATAAAAGGACATGTTCCCATTCACTGAGGTAAGACGCACGCACAGCCGTAACCGCTGATAGTAGAAACCCGAAATTTGGACAGATTTATATTTGGAAATCCACTAAGAAGGAAATTTTAACCCTAAAGAAAGAAAAATTTTTCTGCTTACGTAATTACTAGCTAGACCCCCCCACTCCCATGTCATCAAAAATAAGCAAACCCAAG
The DNA here is from genome assembly GCA_018249695.1 of Heliconius erato demophoon. Classification (NCBI taxonomy): domain Eukaryota; kingdom Metazoa; phylum Arthropoda; class Insecta; order Lepidoptera; family Nymphalidae; genus Heliconius; species Heliconius erato. Next base: position 16,495 of record DWQW01004184.1, on the reverse strand, counting down.
ACCCCCCCGCCCCCCTACAGTACTTACGTAATACTTGAACAGCCCCTTTGCCTAGACACCAGAGCGAAGAAAATGGAAATAAAAAGTTAAGCAAATATTTCATCTCCTCAAGTGGGGATCGAACCCACAACCAGTCGGTTTTACAGTCACACTTTGTGCCCCTGCGCCACGACTGGCCTCTAGTACAAAATACTTTATTGTAATATAATTTTCCAAGTTAAATCCAATAGTATTTTTTGTATATTTATATGTGTAATTTATATTCAAGAATTCTTTAAAATAAAAAATACCTTTTAAACATTATGTAAATCGTTTCGAAATTGACATAATTTCTCAATTACTTTAAAAGCTTTGTACCAAATTGTCGAAGTTCGTCAATTAACAAACTTCGTTCCTCGCTGGCTTTATAAAACATGAGTAAAATTAATGATTTCTGCGTTTCCAAATTATATTATAGTTAAAATTAAAATTAAATCAAATCAGCTTCACGCTGTATCCCGCACACAACAGGATAGGCAGAGGGAACCGAGTATTAAGACACTCCGTTCCCCACTTTCTGGCGAATTCTGGAGGCATTGCGTGTTGAGTGGCAGAACTCAACGCCGCGCTTTGCCGTAACAAGAACGACGAAATAAAAATATTAAATATTTTATTTACTCGAGTGAAAATCGAACTCACAACCAATCACGTTACAGTCGCACGCCTGTGCCCCTGCGCCGCGACTGGTCTCGTTTAAAGTAGTTGCATTCATCAAACATCAAAGCGCCGACAAATGGTACTCAATCGTAATATAATTTGTCTATTTCATATCATATGTTTGTAATGGGATGGAACCACTAACCAGATGAGAGTATAAAGCTATTAGGTTTCAATCAAATAGAAATACACAACTGGTCGTTTATTAAGAAATATTTTTTAAATTGTTCATGTTAATTTTTGACTCACTTTTAATTTATTTTCTCCTTTTTTAGCTTGACGCTGTATGCTGTACATAGCAGGGTAGGCAGAACCTGGGAACCTAATGTGCAGACACTCTGTTCCCATTAAGATACTTCCATTCCCCACTGTCAGCTGCGGCGGAACTCAACGCTGCGCTTTGCCTCGTTACCAAAGTGAGGAAATAAAAATCGAACCCTCAATCTGTTGTGTTTACAGTAGAATAGTTTGAATGAAAGAAGAATAGTTAGAATATAATTAAGAGTAAGAGATGAAAGAGTTAATAAAACAATTTCTTTATTTTACCATAATAAAAAAAATTAAAGAAATAATTTTGCTGTCATCTTCAGTAAAATAAAATTTTTAATTAAAACTTATATTAAAGATTTAATTAAAACTTATATATAAAGCCTTCGCTTCTGTTCGTAGCAACTGTGCTGTGATAGCTGCTATAATAATAATTTCATTCTTAACGATAGCTTGTAAAAAAAAGTCTTTAATTTTTTTTCAATTTCCAAGCTGTATGTACAGTAGAGCATGCAGTTGGAATCTAATATTAAGACACTCCGGTTTCCACTTTTTGCAGAATTTTCTAGGCATTGCGAATAGAATGGCGGTACTCAACGCCGGAAAAACGGCTTTTTTAATGCAATATAATGCTAAATAATCTTTATGTTCGTCGCAGTTCAGCGACTGACTAAACGCAACACTTGTGGGTTCCCATTCAGGGTAATTCATTATTTTCATTTCATTGCTCTAGTATCAAACGAAGCGCGGCGTTGAAATCCAATATTCAAAACACGATATCTGGATAATTGAACAGAATCTGATGAAACCAATGTGACATTACGTTTTCTCTGTCTACACTAATATGTGGGATACAACGTAAACCAAAAAAAAATTAAGATTTTTTTATGAAAAATAAAAATGTTATCGGTACTAAATTTTTTTGTATATAAATTTGTATATTGTACATTGATATTTTAAATATGTACATAAATCAAATCAGCTTCACGCTGTATCCCGCGCACTGCAGGGTAGGCAGAGGGAACCTAGTGTGAAGACACTCCTTTCCCCACTTTTTGCGCAATTCTGGAGGCATTGCGTGTTGAGTGGCAGAACTCAACGCCGCGCTTTGCCTCGACACCAGAGCGAAAAATGAAAATTTAAGTAAATATTTCATCTCCTCAAGTGGGGATCGAACCCATAACCAGTTGGCTTTACAGTCACACTTTGTGCCCCTGCGCCACCACTGACCTCTAAATACGTATATGAATTAATATATCTTTACGAGCTGTAATACAAACAATTAATCTTAGAAAAAGCTACGCCTTAGAGCTTTTCATGGACAAATTTGACACGCATTATATATTTTTTGTAACATTTACAATGTCACGCTCACGAACCTGACGAGAAAGAAGTACTTACAAAAATATAATCGACTTTTGTCACGTCGTCTGTGTTTTTAAATACTTTTTGTCTGGTCTAGTGTCAATCAACGTTTTTGGTCACAAATAAAAGTAAGATTTGTTCTTGCCATTGTATAATGTGGAAGACACGAAGCTTTAAGCTCAGAAAAAAGTGGGACAATCACATTTTTGTTCATTATTCTTTTTTACTGCTATTGATGATTTTTTTTCTATTGCTATGTATTTCATCACACCCGTCATTTCCTTTTGCCTATAAGTAGTAAGAATTTAGTGACTCTTCTTTAGAGAATCTAGTAAATCTTGAAAAATGCGGAAGATACTTAAATCAAAATCAGCTTCACGCTGTATCCCGTACACTGCAGGGTAGGCACATTGAGGGTTCTTTTAAGTATTGAGACATTCTGTTTCCAACTCACCGTCGATTTTTGAAGGCATTGCGTGTTAAGTGGCGGAACTCTACGCCATACTTTGCCTCGACACCAGAGCAAAGAAATGGAAATATAAAATTAAATAAATGTGTCTTTTCCTTTAGTGGGGATCGAAACCACAACCAATAGCTTTAACAGTCACAATTTCTGCCCCTGCGCCACGAGTGGCTGGAACATATTCATTTATAAAGATAAAGTAATGAAAATATTATAATCACAAACAAACATTTTCTAACTAAGACTGTCATATCAGCGTTACGCTGTAATCTGGATACAGCATAATAGATAGCAGATCTAGTCTAGGACACTCCGTTCCTAAGGCATCACTCAATTTTCGAGATACGTTTATACGTTCGTGTGTTGAGTGGCAGAACTCGACCAGTAATGAAAATAATTTAATCCCCCGGGCGGGAATCAAAACCACAATATTCACTGTCAAACCACTGTGCTACGACGGTAAAATTTTAATATTAAAAAAAAAGCACTCTAACGTTAATAATTACCTGTGATACATACAAAAAGCGTACACCACTAACGATATAAATATAATTTTTAATTAAATTTTAGCAAAAGGCAAGTCAAAATTCTATGGAAACAGGTAAAACTACTTTTTATGTGACCAATGTAGTGTTTATTTTGCCCAAGACATTTTATAAGTGAGCTGAATATGTTGCGTTAATTAATGGCATTGCCATTAATTAAGATCTAATCAAGACTGGTTTTAGTTTTGCTCACTAGTAAGTACACCTCTACTGTATTTATAAAGTAACTTTGATAGAAATTGCAGGGTATTTTCGTGGTTATTAAAAAAAATTAAATCAGCTTCACGCTGTATCCCGCACACAGCAGAGTAGGCAGAGGGAACCTAGTGGTAAGATACTCCGTTCCCCACTTTCTGCCGATTTCTGGAGGCATTGCGTGTTGAGTAGCAGAACTCAACGCCGCGCGTAACCCCGACACCAGAGCGAAGAAATGGAAATATTAATTTAAGTAAATATTTGAGTAGAAGTAGATCGAACCCACAACCAGTCGGTTTTACAGTCACACCTCGTGCCACTGCGCCTCCACTGACCTCACGGTGGTTATATGTGTTTCTTTTTTTCCGCTTCACCCCGCTTCTTCAACCCCGCGTGTTGTCTTGACACCAGAGCGAAGGACCGGAAATATAAATCTGAAAAAATATTTCATGTCGTCGAGTGGGCATCGAACCCATAGCCAGTCGCTTTTACACTTTGTATATTTTACATCGTAGATGAGACGTTCAATATCTCCTGTTTTAAGTACAAGAATATCTACAACAACAAAAAACATAGAATGTCAAATTTAAAACGTGATATGCTACTAATACTTTTAATATTCCTACTAATCTTATTAATAAAGCGGGCGAAGCCGCACGTGCGTCGCTTGTATTATAAATGTGGAAGTATGAGGTGGAGGCATAGATAGATGTGTGTTCCACTTTCAAGGAAAAACTACTGAACGGATAGAGATGAAACTTTATAGTAATATAGCTAATCATAATAACATTTATTTATTTGATTTATTTTTTACTTATTTTATAATAACATATGAAAAATCAGTTTCACGCTGTATCCCGCACACAGCAAGGTAGACCGAGGGAACCTAGTGTTAAGACACTCCGCTCCCCACTTTCTGCCGAATTCTGGAGGCATTGCGTGTTGAGTGGCAGAACTCAAGAACGCCGCGCTTAACCTTGACACCAGGGCGAAGAAATGGAAATATAATCTAAAGTAAATGTTTCATCTCCTCGAGTGGGGATCGAACTCATAATCAGTCGGTTTTACAGTCACACTTAGTGACGCTGCGCCACAACTGGCCTCTTATGTATCTAAAGATTTCATAAAATTTTGCTGTAATATAATAATAAAAGTACGTTCTACCAAATTTACTTTCACACATCCTTAAACATTACTATAAATATATTCATATTGAACATCAATAAAAGAAATAACGAAGTCTTCCGGCGGAGATCTTGATAAACGCTACATTCCATTAGAACTGTTCATTGAACATTTATCTGCCAATAAGATAAATAGGACACGGATCATTTAGACAAACGATATTATAATTGATGAATTATCTTAAATAAAACTGGTAAAGCTAAATATGATTTGTGCTACTGTTTATATTTTTGGCAAAAACTAAAATAAATAAAAAAAACTAAAGTAAATGCGACAGGTTGTGGGTTTAGTTCCCACTCGAAATAATGAAATATTTAATAATTTAATTTTCTCGCTCTGGCCAAAACGCGGCGTTGAGTTCCGCCACTGTTGAGTGCAAATGACAATGAAACGCAATGTCTCCAAAATTCAGCGAATATTTCGGAATGGTAGTGTTTAATGAGAACAGAGTGTCTAAACATTAGGTACCCAGGATCCTTCTACCCTGCTAAGCGGGAGGAAGCGAAAAAAATATAATATTTTGGTCATGCTGCCCAATAAGGCAACGTCTGATTGTAAATATCATAATGGAGGATTCGATCCTCTCTAGTTATTTTGCTCCTTAAACCAGATTGTACAAAATTCATGATATTGAAAAATTTTTATTTTTTGATAATAATGAGTGTTTTTATCAAACGATAAAGATCAAGGTAAGATATTGTTAGAAAGTTCGCATATATATCTTTTAAAAGCCGACAAATATTTTATAGATGTCTGTTATATCATTAAATACAGACAGATATTTCTGATTTCAATTATTTAGAAATAAGAAGAGGAAGAAGTTGAAGTAAAAGCTAAGTAATACTAGTGCACATACATACTTCACAAAGACGCGTCGTATATTAAAAGACAAAGCGACCGTATCCAATATCGGTGTAGGGATAGCATAAAAATGAATAAAAAATGTGAATTTATATAAAAATATTATTAAATATTGTCTTTGTGTATGTGTTGTTAATTCCACTTTTACATTACCTACAGTATAGAGAAAATCATCAAAAAATATATAAATCCACTTAGTAATGATAGAATATGAAAACAATATTTTTTTTTTTGTGAAAAATAATACAATAACCTAGTAAGTGAATAAAGATATTGAGGTTTTAAAGCTAATATAATAAAAAAAATATTCAAAGTAAACTTCTTGACGTTTTCATGTCGTCAAAAGATATTTGTAAAAGCATATTAAAAGGGGAAATTCGAGAAGAATGAAATTACGTTTTTTTCTTTTTTTAGCTCATATTATATTCGGCACATAGAAAATAGATAGGGGGAAACTGGGAACCAGCGTTAACACATTCCGTTCTCCATTAAGATACTAACTAACACATGTTTGGTGCACTTGCGCCTAACCCAACCTAGTGCCAAATATCTAAGTACTAAGTTCTATCTGACTGACCTGCTATTTTAATAAGTGTGGAAGTACATTTTTGCAATCGGTACATTTGTATTGAAGAGGATTCAATATCAGTAGTCAGTACGCCCGAGGACAATCATCTGTTTGATATTAAATCTAGAGTGGTTCGTCTTTTGTGTTGAATCGCAATAAAATAAAGTCTTTAAGGACGCGTGAAAATTACGATCATAATTCGATTCTATCTTTCTTCTTAACTTATTATGTTTATAGGATCATTGATCTTAATAATTTTAGGGTTCCGTATTTAAGCGGCGTTTTATTATATGTATATACATATTTGCAAACATTGTTAGCGAAAAGATGCATATACTTTTTTAATATAAATTATAAAATATGGATATATACATTAAACATATGATGACTAAAATATTTTACATATTTTTTATGAGAAATAACCTTTTTGATCTCCTACATTTTTCCAAACTCCAATCTCCTACAACTAAAACACTTTAATAAGCATTTAACTGATACTACCCTTCTAGAAAATTATCAATTCAACGCTAAATAAATTGTAATTAAGTTGTTAATTATCGTTTCTGAGTCCATTATTTAGTAGTCTAAGTCTATTGTGTTACAAAACGTGATGTAATATTTGTATATTGCACTCACCAATACAATATATGCAGAAATTTGATAAGCGCTCATTCGACCGCAAGCCCAGATACTGGTGTAAAAAGTAGAAGTACTGTAATAAATCTCCAAGTGATTTCCAGCTCAAGTAAAGCTTACTCAATGTATTTAGTGTTTAATAAATTATTGCTTAAGGATTTTACTGAGAATTGTAAGTGATTTGTTGATACTGTGTATCCTTACAGTAACTACAAAGCACTCACAACTGATACTTAATTAATTATTAAGTTGATTTTATGTTGATCCAACATTTTTTGGTTTAATTTCAAAATATTAATAATTTGCTTCACGTAACCCTCACACAGCAGGGAACGCAGCGGTAACCTAGTGTTAAGACACTCCGTTCCTCGCTTTCTGCCGAATTCTGGAGGCATTGCGTGTTGAATGGCAGAACATTTTGCCGCGCTTTGCCTCCACACTAGAGCGAAGAAATTGTAATATAAATTTAAATAAATATTTCATCTCCTCGAGTAGGGATTGAACCCACAATAAGACAGTTGATTTGATCCGCCACTCGACATGCAAGCCTCAAAAATTCGTGGAAAAGTGAGTAAACAAGTGTCTTAACAGTAGATTCCCTCTGCCTACCCTGCTGTGTGCGGGATACAGCGTGAACATGAAAAAAATATATATTCTTCTCATCTGAAATTTCTTACTCTACTTTGATTAATTTCGTAATCTTCTCATTTCCTGTATCCGACTGGTGAAACTATCTAAAAGTATAATTGACTATTTATTCCGACTTAAACTGCTAGTAGAAACTGTACGACGACTAAACAATCGACACTGATTTTTAATGTACCCTTCTAAAGACGGCGATGAATGATGTCTCTTTCTTACAAATATCTCTTAATCAAAATATTCTTTAATCAATTAGGCAATGATATAGAAAATTGTAAGTAGTGTCAGTCCCATAGGATTCTACCATTACCATTTTTTTTAATAATATATGCATAGTGCATACCATGCACCTTAATATACGAACCTCGTTAGTTACTATAGAAAAACTCCACTAATGTACTTTTATTAGGAATATCCTCATCGTAGTAGAGGCCAATCGAAACGCAGGGACACAATTGCGTGACGGTAAACGCGACAGGTCGTGGGTTCGATTCCCACTTCGAGGAAATTTAATATTAAAAATTTTCGTTTTCTCGCTTTGATAAAAACGCAGCATTGAGTTCCGCCACTTTTAAAGGCGGCAACAGAAGTGTCTCAATCGGAACAGAGTGTGAACTAGCTTTCCAGAATCCCTCTGCTTACCCTGCTATACAATTGAAGCTAAAAAAATTATCCTGCTCATTTATCATCTTCTGAGTGTCATTTGACTATTTACTTTTATTCTTTGGGGACCTTTGTAAACATTTTCCTCAAAGTTACAAAGGTGAAATAACAAACCAATATAAAATAAGACAAAATGGCATTCTGCCAAACGTTTTAATATAAAACAAGCCGCAGTCGTAAAAACACAATCTTTTGATTTATTTACTTACCAAAACTGTTGATCGTAAAAATTGGACTAGTGACGATTTGCAGATCAGTAAATATAGAGTTCTTGTAAGAACTCAAGCGTCATCAAAATAATATATGAATACATTACGTATGCACATTTTAATAGAAATTTCTTATCCCGCTTATGGCAGAGTACACAAAGGGAACCTAGTGTTAAGACACTCCGTACTTCCCATTCCATCCATTTTTCGAAACATAGGGAATGTTTCGTTGAAATTGACTGTTAATAGACTCGAGGAGATGAAAATAATTTATTACCTCGAGTGGAATCGAACTCACAACCGCCGTCTTCCGCAGCGACGACCTAATAAAGCTAATTCTCTTGAAATAAGTATAAATAAAGAAATCTAAGTTAACTAATTGGATGGGGACGATTTATTTAGGAGAACACATTGAGTCAGCAATCTTATAATACAGATGCTTTTCAATTATACTAAAAGGAAGATATGTATGCAATAGTATATTGTATATTCAGAAATAATTAATATAATGTTGAAATGCAGGATAATATCGTAATATGTGGAGAAAAGGCTATAAATTTATTAATTGCCATTTTGAAAATTATGAGCTCTTCGAGTGGGGATGAATAGCACAACCAAACAGTTTTACAGTCACATTTTGTTTTACGACTAACGCAGGGGCACAAAGTGTGACTGTAAAACCGACTGGTTGTGGGTTTGTGGGGATCGAGGAGATGAAATATTTATTTAAAATTTATAGTTCCATTTCTTCGCTCTGGTGTCGAGGCAAAGCGCGGCGTTGAGTTCTGTCACTCAACACGCAATGCCTCCAGATTTCGGCGGAAAGTGGGGAACAGAGTGTCTTAACACTAAGTTCCTTCTACCTACCCTGATGTGTGCGGGATACAGCGTGAAGCTGATTGATTATTATTGAAAATTATACACTGAATGAGACTTTCACGTATTGAAAGTCTCATTCAGTGTATAATCCAATTTCAGTTAAAAGTATGGTGATGAACATGTCTATTTGGTTTTAACTTATCAAAAACTTTTAAAAGTATTGTGTGTTAAGTGGAAATCAAAGATATCTTTTGATTATTTTTAATAATATCCATAAAAACTTTTATTCCTTAATGTAAAAAAGGCAACAAATTAAAAAGAAATTCAAAAACTTTAATAAAAGCACTCTTAAAAAACAATCAAACATCAAAGAATTCATCAATATTTACTAGAACAGAAAAAAAAACAATTGCCAATAGGAAAAAACAGAACTGTAACGTATCCTTTGTTTGGCAACTTGTTTGTACAGCGCTGTCATGTGATACGTATACGTAGCAAAAATAAACTTTGACTCTTCGGTATATTTTATAGCTGGCTATCGTAGTTTTTATTTGAACCTGTTGCCAAAGTGGCTTAACATTTTTTTTATTGTTATTAGATATTATTTTTCATGATAGGTTACTTATGTATTATGTATATGTTAAGGCCGTCGTGGCGCAAGGAAACAAGCGTTCGAATGCAAACGTGAGGGTTGTGAATTCGATCCCACTCGGGGGAAAGAATGTATCCCGCACGTAGCGCGGTGGGCAGAAGTAACCTGGGAACATAGTGTTAAGACAGTCCGTTTATCATTAAGACACTTCCGTTCCTCACTTTCCGCTGAATTGTTAAGGCATTGCGTGAACCTCAATGCAGCCATTGTCTTGTATGATGAAATAAAAATATTAAATATTGCATATCCCCGAGTTAGATTCGAGTCCACAACATGCTGCATTACAACCACACGCTTGTACTCTTGCGGCATTAGTGGCCTCCTGGCCAGCATAAATTCCTATTTGGGGAAAAAATTATGTAATAAATAAATCTGTAATCAAATCTTTCCCTGGTACATACGGACAAAAACGTGCAAATATAGAAAGAAATATAATAAAATAATATGTTGTTAATTTTGTAATACTTATTACATATACTCGTACGAGCAACTCCTGCGGCACGGTGGCAATGGTCTGGTTTCAAATGTTATTGTTACTTAGAAGCCTTAGAAGCGATGATCGATATCATGTTGTAGCTATTTTACGATTTCAGCGGTTAACGGGTTCTCTTTATACAAATTAAGATTTGCTGAACGATTTTTCTTTTAACTCATCACTGATACTTTGGTCTCTACTTTGACTTTAAAATTCGGCGGAAATCGGGCGACGGAAGTTACACGCAATTCCGTAAAAACGGGACATTTGTACGTCCCGGTGGCATGTTTTGGGACATCGGGACACAAGCGAAAAACGGGGCAGTCCCGTTCAAAACGGGGCAGTCCCGTTCAAAACGGGGCAGTCCCGTTCAAAACGGGACATCTGATCATGTTACCCTAGCAGCAGAAAATAGATGTCACTTTTTTATATACGAGAAATAAAAGATAAAAGTAAGTAGTAAGTAGTTATGTGTATAGAATTGCGAATTGCGGTCACTTGTAAATACAACATAAGCGTGTCTACAATGAGAATCGCAGTTCAGTAAATAGAAATAGAACTAGTACACAATTATTCACTTAGCCGAGGTGAGGACGAAGGGCTTCGAGTACGGAACCTATTCAGGTCATCACAATTACTTCTGTTATAGAACTGTTGTTCATTAACTGGGGTGAAGAGAAAAATCCTGAGTTAGGATTATGTAAAAAAATATATTTTTTATACTTTTTTGCTTCAGGTATCTTCAGATTAATGATGTATTCAGAGAGAATCAAGTCAGCATCCTTTAAGGACGTGTGGGTTGTGGCGGATTTTTAAAATTGTGATTTGTATAGAGGCTATTAAATTGCATTATTTATAGAAAAGTATATGCGAAGTGGAAGCGTCAGTGCTCCTTTTACGGGAACAGCATATAGGTTAAAATATTAAAAAAAATGGAAAGACTAACTTTACTTTTTTACTTTTACCCGCTCGACGTCTCAGCCGGGCAGTACTAACTGCCCGACGGTGACGTTGACTTCCACCATTCAGTATCCCTTAGGTGGAAATTATGGAACGGAGTGTCTAGCAATATATTCTCCCTTTTTATTCTATTATGTGGGAAAAAGGAAAAGAAACTTAAAACATTTTTAGGATAACCTACAAAATAAATATGAAAAAAATAACTACTGACATATCTTGCTACACACAGCTACAGCGATCAATCTCTAAACTCACTGAACGAATCGAGTTGATACCAAATACCTTTTATGATGTGGGTAAATATTAATAAAACATTTCTCGGGATTTTATCCATATGAAAATATAATTTACATGAAAATGTTGGACGGAAAGTGGGTTTATTTTTTTTTATACGCCGATAACAGCTTCACGCTGTATCCTGCACACAGCAGTGTAGGCAGAGGGAACCCAGTGTTAATATACTCCGTTCCCCACTTTCTGCCGAATTCTGGAGGCATTGCGTGTTGAGTGGCAGAACTCAACGCCGCACTTAACCTTCGAAGAAATGGAAATATAAATTTAAGTAAATATTTCATCTCCTCGAGTGGGGATCGAACCCACAAGCAGTTGGTTTTACAGTCACACTTCGTGCCGCTGCGCCACGACTGGCCACCGATAACATTTTCCGAAAATGTAAACTGAACCTACTTTAAAGACATTCCATTTTCGACTTTCCGTTCAAATTTAGAGAGTTTGCATATGAATGGTGGAACTCTACGCCGCGCTTTATCTTTTCGAAGTAGAGATATCCAAATATGTACAATGATTCTCACCAAGTGATGATTGAACCCGTAACCTACAGCGTTACGATGACCCATTATTTATATTATACATTACAACAATATATAGATTAAGACTTAAAATACATTCTATAAATCCACGTTCGTGTATCAATTCTTACATGAACATCCTTTAATGTGGTAAATAGATATATCTGTCGTGTAAATGTTTACAGTACTAAAAATAATCATTACATTTAGTTTCAAGCTTAATAGTCTTAATATTATTGTGATAATATCTGGCTGTAGAACCAGTAAATAGCTACTGGTATGTAGGTGGCGAATTCTATTCGTATTCGTATTCGTCGGGTGTATTTTTTTTTCTTTTTAGGGTTCCTCAAAAGGCAAAAACGGAACCCTCACTCTGTTGACCGTCTGTCCGTCTGTCAAGACCATTTCTCTCGAGATCACGTAGAGATATCAAGCTGAAATTAATATCAAATAATTAGCTTTGTGGTCCTTTGAAGCACAGAGAAATCAAAATTCTATGTAAGTCAATGCAATTAAAAGATACGAGTATTTATGCATCGAGTTTGTTGTATTTTGTATGAAATGAGCCGCGAAATCAAAATCTTTAGGGTACTTCCCTTTGACCTACGGTTATAAAACTTGGCATGATGTGAGAATCAAATTTTCGAGACATTGTGATATTTAACAGACTGACAGATTTCAAGGTTGCGCTTTATTTTTTTATTAAAGCGAGAAGAAAAAAATGTTAAATAATTCAATCCCTTGAGTGGAAAGTGGAGCCTTAACCGTCGAGTTTGTTGTAACACGTTGTGCTACTGCGCCCTGAGGGTCTCAAATTTTAAATTATAAAATTAAAATTATAAAGTGTATTACAATAAATATCATATAGTACAACGCGATTAAGAGAAATTAAATATTAAGAATAAAGTTGTTTCATATTTCGAGAATAATTGTGAATTAAAATTGTATAATAGTATGATAATTACTATTAATTACAAAGAAGAATTTTTTTATAATTGTCATATAAATAAGTATGTTGGTAAAGCATATTAGAACAATCTTTTCTCTGCACGAATAAACGAAAAGAGAAAATAGAAAACAAAAATTGATATGATTAATAAAGAGAAAATGTCATTTTCTCTTTCTGCTTTTCCTAACCTAACCTAGTTATAGACTGTTCCCCACGTACCTCCATTTTTTCGAAGCAATGTTAATTGGCGTAAATAAAAGCCGCTCTTTATTTCTTTGAGCGAAAAATGAAAATAATTTATACTCCGAGTGGGAATCAAACCCACAGCCATCACGTTTACAGTCAGACACTGTACTTCTGAATTACGACGGCCTCATCATTATTTATAGACATTTCCATATATAAAAGTTATAAATAGACAAATGTTGTCTTCAAACAAGCTGAATACCAAATATTCGTGGAATTCATAAGCATTGTGCAACATCGATAAATCTGTAGATAAACAACGCTTTAAATAGATTTCCTAAAATATTTATATGTTTTTTGTGTCCGTCGTTTAAAATTAGTAGAACGTTGTGCCATATTGTAGTTTGATTATTATGTTCGAAGTTTTCTTCATAAAAATTCGTGAAATGCTTAATTTAGTACAGTATTAAAATTCTGGTATTTTGATTGTGAAAAACGAAGTGACCTGTATCAATAGATTCTGTCGTTTTTTATTGAGTCATTGCGTGCTATATCAATTGATTTTGTGCTATATCATCGTGCAACCTAAGCACAGCCTGGTTTTAACCAGGTTTGGTAAAAGACAAATATTTTAAATAATTCCTTCGATTGAGAATCAAACCCACAACCGTTTTGTTTATAGCCAAATACTTTAAGCAATGAACTACGACAAGACGCTGTTGCCGTTGAATAGGTATATTATTATATTATTGAGACGAAACATATATATCTCTTAAATTTTTATATTATTTCTTTTCTAGTTATACTTGAGTAACTACAAAGGCGGTAGGTATAATAAAATGTTCATAGGATGATCTTGATTTGACTCGATCGTTTCCAAGGTTAAAACGATCATTCACATTCTCTTATAAAAACGCTTGCAAATATATTTTATTATCAGTAATCTAAATATATTTTTCATTGGATCAGAAATAAATTATATTAGCGTTCGCGTCATCGAAAATATTGTATTGAACGTCCTTTACTGAAGAACTTAATAAAAGTTAAGTTTGTGGTATTTCATTTGTACCTTCTGAGTAATAGAAAACACAAAAAGAAAATTAAATATGCAGAGGAACCTAGTGTTAGGATACTCTAAATATTCAGGATATTGCGTGTTGAGTGGAACTTAATATCGTGCTTTGTCTTCTTATCAGAGCGAGGCAATGAATATAATTTATTTCTCCGAGTGGAAATAGAACCTACTATCGCCGCGTGTACAGTCAGACTCTTTGCCGCTACACTACAAAGACCTCAGTAGGATTTTAAAAAAATAATAAATAGATTGAATATAAATATTTCTTTTATTCAATGAGGCATATGGTATGGTTCTGGAACTTTAAGCGACATGTTACTCACAAATAATTTTTACCGTCCAACGGTATCCAAGAGGTGTCGGTTCAAATCCCGCTACAATCAAATATTTATACCTTTTTTAATTTTCTTTCTATTATTTTTTTTCTCAAGTGTGGAATTATACTTACATAAAAAAATTATAAAAATTGTTTTTACGATAACCTTTGCAGCTATTGTTAGATGGAATTAGAAATTATCATTTCATAAAATAATTACAATGAAAACAACCCCATGCACCGCCCAGATAGAGACTAGAGTGAGTTGCGGAACTGAACTCCGCACGTTGTGTTCTAATCAGAGCGGGAAATAGAAATAATTCATTCACCTGAAGTGGTAATCGAATCCGTAACCGTCGCCTTTACAGTTACAGACTGTAATACTGCACCACGACAGCTTTTATTTCACCACGTATTATATAGCACAAGTCACGTAATCCCAGGTTAAATATACGAGTCACTTTGTTTACTAATATGCTGCTCTGCACGAAATAGCGATCCAAATATAGTAAAAGCGTATACAAAAATGGCGCTCTGGAATATTTCTTTTACAGGTATATAAAGTAAATAAATCATCGAGAAATAAGTTACTTAAATATTATAAATAAACGCGAGGAATGCCGATTCAAATTCCAAATAACAATTAATCATATGCATATTTTTAAAAGCAATTTCTCTATTTTCCAGGCAAAGCAGGAAATTTAGTGCTAAAAGATTGTGTTCCACACTTGTCGTTCAACCTTCGAAAAGTTCCCGCGCACAGCAGGATAAGCAGAAGGAACTTGGGGGCCTAGTGTTAAAACACTCCGTTCTCATTTCCGTTTTCCAACTTCCGCCACATTCTGGAGGCACGTCGTGTTGAGTGGCGGAACTCAACGCCGCACCTTGCCTCGTTACCAGAGCAAGGAAATAAAAGTATTAAATATTTCATTTCCTCAAGTCGGAATTGAACCTACTATCTGTGATGTTTACAATAGCACGATTGTGCCCTTGCGCTAAGACTAGTCTCACGCTTTTTCTATATATATTTAATATATTTTTGAAATAGGAGTTATTTTTCTTTCGGACAATACCAATTAATTTTGTATTAATAAGTAATAAAATTTCTAGATTCAAAGATTCTTACATATACAAAGATAATAAATTGTAGGAAAATTAATAGCTCACATTATTAGAAACACAGCATTGTCATAAATCACGCTATCACGGCAGAGGGAACCTAGTTTTAAGACACTCCGTTCCTAACTGTACATTGTCATGTATTTAATAATAATAATAATAATAATAAAAACATTTATTGCCATAAAAAAAACATACAATTTTATAACAATGGACATAAACATCACGATTGACATTATGGCAAAAGGCGTAACTCAGCTAATGATGCTTGAGTTTTGATTCTCAAGCATCGCTGTTTTTCAGTTACACCCTGTAAATTTTGAACAAACAAAACAGAACAAACAAACTCCATCGTACTCTTATCATATCTTATTACTATTATATATATATATATATATATATATATATACATACATATATACATATCTATATATATACATACATACATATACATAAACATAAAAAAAAATAATGTTATATTTAAGCTGTTTAACATTCTTGCAATGGTAATAATAATAATAAAAAAAAAACAAGACAAAAATAATAAAAATAATAGAAAATTACACGTTCATATGTGTCTCTCTCTCTCACTGTGTGTGTGAGTGTGTGTGTGTGTGTGTGTGTGAGTGTGTGTGTTTGTGTATTGTGTGTACTTACTGTGTGTGTGTACCTGTGCGTGGATGTGTGCATGCGTGCTCCTATTTTTGTACATGTGTACATTAGCTTTAGGTTTAGGTTTAAAAATAAATAAGTAAGTTTTAACTTTTAATCATATGCATATATTTGAAATTTGAGGACTAAAAATAATATTTCAATTTTTTTTTAAAAGGTATGTTATAT
>DWQW01004183.1:0-20491 GCA_018249695.1 Heliconius erato demophoon | reverse complement strand
TTGAGTTCTGCCACTCAACACGCAATGCCTCCAGAATTCGGCAGAAAGTGGGGAACGGAGTGTCTTAACACTAGGTTCCCTCTGCCTACCCTGCTGTGTGCGGGATACAGCGTGAAGCTGATTTTTGATTTTTTTTATTTTTACGTTGATTTGTATCCCTCTGTATATCGTATACAGAAGGTGAAGTGAAGCTGAAGAAAATAAAATCATACTCCTATGAGTTATGCCACTTTAATTATGTCCGCCACATACATATGACCAAAAGCCATTACATTCGATCATATATTGGGGTTATTTGTTTTAATTAATATTGGCTTTATACGCTTTTATGTAGATAATAGGTTGGATTTAACTGTCTGTGGTGAATGGGAAAGGTAAATTCGTGTGTTTAACACTTTATTTTGAACAATAACATTAGGTCGACTTGTTACTATATAAAAAAAAAAAATTACTCACTTGTAATAAGTGTATCATCATAAATTTTGGAAGATATACGTAGGTTAGGCGACAAAACAATAATGTATCATCGAGCTGGTTTGTTGATGGAGCCAGGACCTGAATAGGGGTAGAGGGAACCAAGTATTAAGAAACTCTATTTCCCATTTTCCAAAATTTTTTGGAGATATGGCGTGTGAGTGGCAAAAATCAACGTTGGGCTTTGTCTACCAAAGAGAAATAGATTCCTCCGGGAATCGAACTACTAACTGTCGCGTATCAGCCGCTCTTCCATTGCATTGCGGCGGTCTTTCATTATAAACAAACTATTCTATTACAGCATCAACACATCTTAATTTGCTTTCGGGATAAAACTTGGATATACCTGTCATGGACATTTTACGACGTGGGGTGGGAAACAATGAAATGGATCTTTTGGATTTTTTTTATTGTTCTTTTATCCTGTTTGATGACATTTGCCTTCCCCAACAATATTTATATTTATTATATTGTTGTTTCTTTTTTTTTCGCTTTACAGTGTATTCTGCATATAGCAGGGAAGCCAGAGGGAACCTTGTGTTAAGATACCCCGTTCCACATGTGCTGCCCAATTTTCGAGATATAGCTTGTTGAGTGGCGGAACTTAATATGCCGCTTTGTCTTGAAAAAAAAATCCTCAAATGAGAATCGAACCTATGTAGCGTTGCGCCCACGACTGTCTCTATCTTTTGAACACGAAAATAAAAACGTTTATTATTAACATTGCCATAAATCCGTGGTACCGCAATGGAACAGCGACTAACTGCAAGCACTCTGCATACCCTGCATCTACTCCTCCTTAATCTATCGAACTCTATTCTCTATATAATTATATAGCCACTAGCCACTACTGTACCATAGGTAAAGAGTGATAATTTTCAAACTTCATTGCGGCGAAGGAAAATAGTTTGGAGGAACCGAGCGTAAACTTATGTATTAAACTTTAAACACAGCAGAAGTTTCTTGTTTTGTTGAACGATTTCTTATTGCATAAAATACTTAAAATCTTAATATAGTAATGTTTATTCCCTTCTCTCTACTTAGTGGATATGGTTTTCGAAAAGAAAGCACCGTCACTGCATTCTGTATCCCGCACGTAGCAGGATAAGCGGATTGAGCCGAGTGTCATGACACTCCGTTTTCTACGCGACACACAACTTTCAGAAACATTAGATGCTGATTGGCGAAACTCAACGCCGCACTTTGTCTTTCAGAGCACGGAAATAAGAACAATTCAAATATAACTGATCTCTCGAGTAGGAATCGTAGGAATTGTACTTTTTTGGCTATAAATTTGAATTTGAATTTATTCCTTCACTTCATAATAATGATCATACAAGACAATTCCGAGGATTTAAAAAAAAATAAAAGAAATTTTTTATAGAATAAATATTTATAAGTAGGTGAAACCTGGATAGTTGCTGCAGAGGGATAGTTGCTTTGATTTTGGTAACACTGTGCTAGAGACGTTAGTCACTATTAACGTCTCTTTTATTATTAGCGAAAATCTACAGTGACGGGACAGGTGTTGACAGTATATTGGTCAGTCATTCCTATTTATTTACGTATTTCTATTTTAATAACTAATCACGATATCTGTCTATTTTTTTCTTTGCATGTATTATATAACATTATAGTAGTTATTATTTTTCTTTGTTAAATAGTTTACTGCAAATAAAAACGCCGTATATGTCTGTTGAATAAGGTTGATGATGATGGTTGGGCATGAAACAAAAGAAAAGTTTTAAGAGTGTAAAACTTAATGATATTTTATAACGCTTATAAGAAAGTAATAAAAGAGCATAATAAAAATAATAAAAACTGATTAGGTAATTTTTTTAAATAATATTTATATATATTTTAAACAATTACAAGCATTGTTAGCGTTATGCAACTATTCACCATAATAGGCAACTATCCTTTCTTCGAGAGTTCTAATATAGCAGGATTTAGTTGAAAATATTGTTCATTATGTTCACAAAAATACACAATAGATAAAATAATTATGTTATCATATACTAGCTACATTATATTTTAATACATAATTTTTTTATATTACTTTTTTTTTAAAAAGTGCTACAACTATCCGGATTTTACTCTATAGCTAGTCTATAGTATAGAACTAAGAATGTTGATTTCCGCTACACATATGTAAGTCTAAGCGACTGCAAATAGCTATTTCCGGTACGAAAGTCCGGTACTTCCGGTGTATACCAACAGATATATAGAGTAATTAGTATCTCGATGGGAATCTAACATTATATACATATGTCTAATTAGGAGCAGTGATAGTGGGTTTGTATTCAGCTCTCATACGTGAAATTCTGAATACATACTCGTATAATGTATATTATATAGATTATAGAGACCAGTCGTGTCGCAGTGGGACATACTGTGACTGTATGACTTCGCTCTGGTGTCAAGGCAAAGTGCGGCGTTGAGTTCCGCAACTCAACACGCAATGCCTTCAGAACTCGGAGGAAAGTGGGGAACAGAGTGTCTTAACACTAAGTTCCCTCTGCCTACCCTGCTGGGTGCGGGGTACAGCGTGAAGCTGATTTTATTTTTATTTTTTTGATTTAAAACAATTACCGTTGAGGCCAGTCGTGGCGCAGAGGCACAGAGTGTGACTGCAAAATCGACTGGTTGTGGGTTCGATCCCCACTCGAGGAAATGAAATATTTAAATTCATATATATTTTGATTTCTTCGCTCTGGTGTCGAGGCAAAGCGCGGCGTTGAGTTCCGCCACTCTACATGCAATGTCTCTAGATTTCGGCGGAAAATGGGCAATGGAGTGTCTTAACACTAGGTTCCCTCTGCCTGCCCTGCTGCTGTGTGCAAATGTGTCACAAGTTACAAATATGTATAAAAATCTATTTTTTTATAAACCTCTCATAATTTACGTGTTGAATGGCGGTACTAACATTGTATTTTTTTTTTCACAATAAAAAAACTATATATAGAATTTAAATTTACAACTGTCTTTAATACCTATGTACATATATAAACTATTTATTGCATGTAATTCCTATTTATTTCCGTTTCCGGTCTAAAATTGTAATGTGTTTTTAATGTATGTAAAATGTGGGTAAAGCCGCGGTATGACAGTTAGGTTATTATAATAACGGTTTTATAGAAATGCGGTCGAACATGACATACATACACGCCGATCTCATCATGTACTTTTTTCACTTCACATTTTATCCCGCATAGCCAGTGAAAAAAATTACTATAGAAAACCTAGTGTTAAGACACTTCGTGCCCTACTTTTCCTTTTAGTGATTTTCTGCCGCGCTTTGTCTTGTTACCAGAATAATAATAAAAAAAATATTAATTCCCTTGAATGGGATGCTGTCCCACTACGCCATGACGGCCGCGTCTTACTTACTATGTGAATATCTAAAAAAATCTTAACATAAATATTTGTCCTTGATTGGAATCGAAGTCACGACCTTCGCCTTAGCAACCCACATTGAATGATCAATGAAATACCAAATGCCTTCCCCATACGTTCCCATGCCTATTTATTTATATTAAAGAAAAAAAAAGAAAAATAAAAAAGAAACAAAAGAATAAAACCTCCTTTTAAACTTCAACGGAAGTCGGTTGAATCTAAAATTGTCTTTAAAAAGAAAGGAACTCCCGCGCAGATGACGTCACGCGACAGATGGTTTATAAACGGCGCCATTATACATTCTTACGCGTCGCTTAACGTCGCGAATTCAACTAAAGTAGTTTCATGTTGTGTTCCGCATATAGCAGAGTAGGCAGAGGGAACATAGTGTTAAGACACTTCGCTCCCCACACACTATACAATTTTTATAGATATTGCTGTGTATGTCGCAATATTTTACACTACGTTTTGTCTACTGGAGTAGAGAAATCAAAAAATTTAAAATTTAATAATTTCTTTTAGTGAGAATCGAACTCACAACTTTACAGTCGGACGATATGCCATTGCGCTACTACAGTGTTAAGGGCCAAATGTAGTTAAAGTTAAATTAAAAAAAATAAATTAAAATATGAATTCTACATTTAAATCGAAACAATTGGGATAAATGTCTGATATTGCCTTAACCTGTTTTGGGGATTTTGTGTGGTGGGTTTTGGATTCACGCTAAGTCTTATTAAAGCAGAACGCTTAATAAAAAAAAAATCATGATTGATAAAAATATTATCTACCGACGTATTTTTTTTTAAGTAAGTTGTTTGCGAAAAATATTATAACGTTATATAAAAAAAAAACAGCTTCAGCAAGGTAGGCAAAGGGAACCCTAGTGTTAAGACACTCCTTTCCCCACTTTCCGCCGAATTCTGGAGGCTTTGTGTGTTGAGTGGCACCTACTCAACGCCGTGCTTTGCCTCGAAATATAAATTTAAATAAATGTTTCATTTTTTCGAATGGAGATCGAACCCACAACCAGTCGCGTTTACAGATACACTTTAAGCCACTGCGCCACGAATGGCCTTATATATTTCACATAAATTGAGTTAGCTGGTATGCGAATTAAGGTAACGATAGTGTGCGGTTGTAAAAGCGATGGTTGTGGATTCGATTTCCACATAAAATTAAATATTTAATATTTTCATTTGTTCGCTTTGGTAACGAGCCAACCAAAATGCAATACCTCGATAATTCGTTGGACAGTGGGGAACGGTAGTGTCATAATGGAAATGGAGTGTTTTTACACCAGGCTTAGTACCTGGTTTGTGCGGGATAAAACGTGAAGCTAAAAAAAAGTTAAATTGGGCGAAATCGCGATTACTAGTATATTGTATATACTATATACTAGTATATATAGTTATTTTTACACTGCGGCATAACAACCAGCGTCGCCTCGAGCCTAAAAAAAAAACGTATTTACTTTCTTTCGATTCATAAAATATTCATGCCGTTTGGAATAATCAAAATGCTTCTTTAAGAACAATTGGGATCTTTCGGTTAATTTTTCTTTGTTTTTGTTGAAACAATATTTGTAAGATTTTTATTTTCTTTCGATTAACAATTTTAATTGAAATTAAATTGGTCGATGTTTAACGTTTTATTTAACTTTACGCTTTATAACTAGCGGTGTAGCGGGAACGTACTGAGTGTCATATACTAAGGTCTATACATAGCTCTCGCTTCGTGCACTGTCTTCAACCTCTGCACACATGCCCCGTATGCATCCTATGATGTACTGTGTTTTTGAAGGCCCACCGAGGTCTCTCCTACTCGCGTCTCTTGCCTCTCACTCTTGCTATATAAATAGTCAACTTCACCCCGTATTCTGTACACAGCAGTGTAAACAGAGGGAACCTAGAGTTAAGACACTACGTTTTCCACTTTTCGCCGTGTTCTGGAGGCGTTGCGTGTTGAGTGGCGGAACTCAACGCCGCGCTTTGTCTCGACACCAAAGTGAAGGAATGAAAATATAAATGTAAATAAATATTTCATTTCCTCGAGTGGAGCCTAACCCATAACCATTCGATTTTACACTTTGTGCCCCTGCGCCGCGACTGGCCTATAATAAATAAAGATAAAATTTTTGGTTTTTTTTTCACCTTTTTTAACGGAATAGACAAAAATTACGTAGTGTGGAGAGAGTTCGTCCTAAACTCCGCTTCCTTCTCTAACCATTTCTCTGAGTGAAGATTGAACTCACAACTATATCATATCAGACACTATCAACTGTGCCATGATGGCGTCAATAATAAATAATTTCACGCTTTTACCTGTATAACAATGTACTTATCACAAGGTTCCTTCTAAGGAACCTTGTGATAAGACAATCCATTCTCGTGCACTGCCCAATTTTCGAGCCCTGCTTAGTGGTGACATTCAACGCCGCGCTTTGTCTACCATAGAGGAGAAATGAAAATAAATTAATATGAATCATTCCCCAGAATAGGGGAATCGAATTCACAACCGTCGCGTCTTCAATCAGACATCTCAATGCGCCACGACAGTTACAATAATGAGAAGAAAATATACCTATTATATTAATAATATTTTTTTATTATATATTCACATTA
This sequence comes from Heliconius erato demophoon, assembly GCA_018249695.1. NCBI lineage: Eukaryota > Metazoa > Arthropoda > Insecta > Lepidoptera > Nymphalidae > Heliconius > Heliconius erato. The sequence goes on along the minus strand of DWQW01004183.1, from coordinate 14,000 downwards.
TTTTCTTTGCTTCTAAGTTTAACAATCACAGCGTTGATCTCCGCTACTCAACACGTAATAGATGGAGAACGGAGTTTCTTAACACTACGTTCCCTCTGCCTACTCTGCTATATGTCGAAGTTTTATGACAATTTTACTTTGGCCTTCAGTCTATAAGTATTTCTAACGTCGACAGTTCCTTAACCCTAACGGTATTTTTGTTTGAACGATTCGACGTCATTCATTCGTATAAATACTACTTACTACCATATCACAGCGAAATGTCTCTATAGTTTGTTTAAAGATCTCTGGCGGGAAACTAGTAAATAAGAAAAAAATACGTGTTACAGTAAACGCGACGGTCGCGGATTCGATGTCCACTCGGGAGAATGACATCTAATCGTCTTATTTCCTCACCCTGGTAACGCGGCGTTGAGTTCTGCCACTCAATACGCATAACTTCAAGAATTCGGCGGAAATGGGGGAAGGAAGTATCTTAATGGAGTACAGAGTATCTTAACACTAGTTTTCCAGGTTCCCTCTGCCTCTACTTATATCCAGAACGCAGCGTGAAAAAAAATTAACTAATATTTTTATTTACTTTGTTTCAGGTAAAAATCAGTTCTTTGATCAACTATTATACTATAAAGAAATTTCATCAAGGTAGTGACATGTTTCTCCGTTTTCCATTACTCTTTTGTTTATGTAATTAGTATTAAAAAATTTAAAACGAATAACAGCACAATTAAAGGCCGTTGTGTCGCAGTGGTACAACGTGTGATTGTAACGCGATCGTAGACAAACGTGGCGTTTAGTTCCGCCATTCAAATTTAAAAGTGAGAAACGAAGTGTATTAATTTAAACGGTACTAGGTTTTCTCTGTCTACACTGATATGTGCGGGATAAAGCGTGAAGATAACTTAAGATAATCTCTCAAATAATCTCAACATTATTATTAGAAGGCTTATATCCCTTTAACATCTACTCTAAATTTATAGCTCAATTAATATATAACGTAGGCTCTGGTTTATGGCTAATATCCATGTATCTTACTAAGATTAATAAATATCTAAATTAATGCATTTCACTGGAAACGGAGAGTCAAGGGAGGATGAGGAAAAAAAGAAATCGTTGAGTTTCGCCACTCAACACGCAGTGTTTTAAAAATTAACAGGAACGTGGGGAACGGAGTATTTTAACACTCTGCACAACGTGATCACACAGTTCCTCAAATCTAGTCTTGTTATGGTTTCTTTGTCAAATGTGTATTTTTTATGACCAAGTTTTGTGAGATGAAAATAAAGATTTATTTATTATTATTTATTATGTTATCAGATTGAGAATATGATTTTTTCCCTCCAAGTCACGAATGGAAATCGAACACGATAAGTCGACGGTTGAGCATTTATAGTTAGACGCTTTACCACTGCGCGACAACGGCTCTTTTACAACTTATGTCACATTATAGTTACAATTGTATATTTATTCAAATTGACTCATAGTAAATTATGTTCGAGCACGACTTGTATACATTATATTAGAAATATTTGCATGTGAAAATAATAAAAGAACTTGCTTTAAACAACTTAAATATTGCCAAATATTAAATGAAATGCTATGAAAGCAAAGTTTTATGAACGACTATTTTTTAACCGCGACTTCGTCCGTGTGGTCAAGTAACTAAAAGTTTTGTATGAAACTCTGACCGATAGTGCAGTGGGTTACATCGAGAAAAAAATTATGTGATCTAATATAGATATAGATCTAATATAGATCTAATCTATCCTCAATAAATAGAACATTATATAATTATATTTTTTTTATTCAACTAAACAAACCTTAGCTTCATAATATCAGCATATAACTGTAAACGCGACAGTGGTGGGTTCGATTCCCATTCAGGGAAATATTTTAATTTCCTCGCTCTGGTAACAACACAGCGCGCCTTGGTGTCCAATTTCTGAACACTGAAATGGGCAAAATTGTGTCTCAACACTAAGTTCCCTCTAATTACTCTGCTATATATGAATAGAGCGTGAAATAAAAAAAAATGAACCCAAGGGAAAGAGTTATATCACTGTGCTCTTAGAATGCTAAATAATTAAAATAAACAACCTAACCTACTATGTATGTGACCTTCCTTAACTTTTGTTTTCTGTCACGGTCTGGTGCCTCTATACTCTAGTACAGTTAACTTGCACAATACATCTAAATGCTAATAGAAATTTCGACACGTTTAAAAACACAATTAAATAGATAATATTTGAGCGTTGAGTTCAGCGTTCTACTGTAAACGGCGACGGCTGTGGGTTCGATTCTCATCCCGGATATTTCTTGCACTGAACACGTGATGTGTTGAAAATTGGACAGCTCGGCGCTTGGCAGAGTGTCGTAACACTAGGTTTCCTCTTTTTACAAAATGTAATAAAATAATAATACAGAATATAACAATATTACAGCGTGAAACTAAAAAAAAGATTTTTATACATTTTGAACTTAATATTCATTTTTTTATTATTTAAATTTATGTTTTATATTTCAATTTCATTATTAAAATTAACACAACTAAATTCAATGCTTTAAAGAATGATTTTGAAGTTCAAAACTTAAACGTATATTATTTTATGATAATTGCACGTCTACAAAAGTTAGTTTCTAGCTCAACTGCCGTGAAACTGGCTTCAAGTGGGTCATATTACATCACAATCTAGTTTCAGACGTGGTTAGTCTAATATAACCACTTTTTAGGGTTCCGTATACCAAAGGGGAAAAAGAAACCCTTATAGGATAACTTTACTTTCCGCCTGTCCGTCTATCAAGAGCATTTATTTGAAGATCGCGTGAAAATATTAAACTGAAATATTTAAGTATACGGTCTCTTGAGCACAGAAAGAATCAAGCTTCAAGTCAACACAATCAAAACATACGAGCATTTTGCATAGTTTTTCCTGCATTTGGTAAACTTCGCCGTGTAATCGATACCTGTAGGGTGCTTTCCGTCGACGTACAGTCAAGAAATATGCCACGAAGTGAGAACTTACAATAAAAATAAAGCAAAAAATCTGAAAAATGAACATTTTAATTTTTATTAGATAGATAATAACTATTACAACCTTACAATTGTAGTTCATTTCATACAAAATTCATAGCCCGAGAAACTTAAATATCTCAATTTTTAAAAGTTGTACTTTCCATTGGCATGAAATTGGTACGGAACCTCCAGTCTACAAAACCGACTCACACTTGACCGATTTTTTTATATAACTTCACGCTGTCTCCAGCATATAGCAGGATAGGCAGACGAAACCTAGTTAAGACACTGTGGTCTACACACCATCGAATTTTCACAGAAATTCAGCAGAACTCAATGTCGCGCTTTGATTTTTTAACAGAACGAGATAATAAAAATAATTCATTTGCCAGAAAATCGAACCGTCGCGCTTATTAGTCAAGCGCTGTGCCGCTGCGCCACGACGGCCATTCTCTCTGGCTACCCCGCGTGAACCTATAAATAATACACTAGAAACTAGAATTGAAGTCATAACTAGAATAGAAACAAATATAAAACCAAAAAGATATTTCAGTAAACCACCTCCAAAATATAATCCGCAGAAATTCTTCTTCAACTGAACTGAGCTAAACTTATTTTGGTACTTTTACTTTGCAAAGTTTTAAAATTCCTTTTGATATCAAACGCTTAGGAGTTTTGGTAGCGAAACATTTTTCAAGAAAAAGAAACGAAATGATAAAAGATATGGACATTTCCTTTAATTAATGTGAAACGACGACCGTATTTAAGAGTTTGAAAATAAATAATCTTTAGGAGAAACTTGTTGGTATTAAATTCAAATTTGACAATGTTTATTTATTGCTAGCCTTTTCCAGCGCTCTCACCTTTATGATCAAATTTAAAAAAAGCGTTCTAAGTGTGGGAGGTAACTCTGGCCGCAGGTACTATGGGTCACATGATTAACGTTATATTATATAGCCTGTAGTCATTCACGATAAATGGACTATCCAAGATGAAAATAATATTTTAGTTGACACTAGTAGTTCCTGAGATAAATGCGTTCAAACAAACATACTCTTCTGCTTCGTAATATTAGTACAAAAGTGTATAGATTGGTATAGATATGAACATTTCGTCCAGTGATATTTGAACTGTGACCAGTCGTGTGCAGCATCTTCCAAATAAGCCACAACAAACAATATACTGAAAATCAGTCAATTTACTTAAATAGATTGATAATATATAAAGATATCAGCGACCCTATTGATTAGATAAAAAATATAATAATTTTCAAGTGCTATACTACATACAAACCATTTTCATCAAAACATCAATAATCATGTGAAAAAAGGTAAAAATTACAAACTTACAAGTGTCAGAGCCTTAGGCACATGTGAATTCGGGGCCCATTTGAAAACAAAAACAAAATATTTTAGGGCCATTGAAAGTATAATATACAAAATAGGGAGAATTTAGTGTAATGGCACTCTGTTCTCCACTTTCCATCATTAGAAAACGAAACTAAAAACCACATTTTAAACTATACCAATATTTCAAAGCCGAAGAGTTTGTTTGTATGAACGCGTTAATCTCAGGAACAAACTGGCTTGAATTGAAACAATATTTTCATACTAGATGGTCCAATTATCTAGCCCCCATGCCTTTAAATGGTAAAAACGGATATGAACTTATAACCTTTTGTTTTAACGCTTGTAACAACTAAGCAGTACGTTGATATTGCAACGAGACGAAATATTGATATGCTTGTATCAAAATTTTGGTTCTATAGAAAATGTCGTTTTATTTTATTATTGTATCATAATATTTATAAGCGTTTCGTATTTTGTGGGAAAGGCAAAGAATCTCTAGAAAGAAAGATAGATAAAAAGAAACTAAAAACAACCTTTACATGAGCCTAAACACGAAAGGTTTTTACTAATAACCTCTAAAAAGTTCTACTACTGAAGCCCTGGCTCCATCATCAGACCAGCTCGATGATACCATATTATTGTATTGTCACCTAAGCTACGTTCAACTGTCAATTTTCATTATGATACAGTTACAACAAGTGGGTCAAATTCAGTTTATTACATTTTATTACATAGTTACAACTTTACAAGCCGACCTAAATAAAATCGTGTGAAAAACTGTCGATAAATCATTTATTTTTATTTTTTAAGGAACTCACAATCGTCCAATGTAACACTCATATAATAGAAAAAAATTTATCACACACATACATGAGCGCCACACATAAAGTTAACGCAGTGTTAAGTTCCGTCAACGCCAATTTATAGAAGTTTCTCTGCTTCCATACTATATGGAATTAAGCAGGTTTTGTATGCATATTATAATAATATTATATAAATATATTATGAACTAGTAATTGATATCAAACTTACGTCTACCTCCTTACTGACCGCAGGTCGTTGACCTAACGTTTCATTGTAACCGGTTGTAGAGTATAGGAGGCTGTAGCTAATTTTGCTATTATTGACGTTTTATTTTTTTTCGTCGCAGTGGACTAGACTAGGACTGTGAACGCGTCGATTGTGGGTTCAATTTCCACTCTATGGAATGTATTATTTTCATTTGTTCGTTCTGGTGACAAAACAAAACCTATAAATAATATTGAAATGCCAAGTGAACACCTGATCTTCAGGGTAGTTAGAAGGGATCTGGGAGCCTAGTGTTGAGACACTCCATTCTCTCAACTCAACGCGCTTTTTTACCTCGTTCCCATGAAATTATTCAATGTTTTATTGCTCCGAGTGTAAATAGAACCCACAACCTTTGCATTTATAGTCGCATACTTGTGCCCTTGCGTCACGATACCTTCTCAATATAATAAAATCTAATACCACAAAATTATTTTAATGATAAATAATTTTGGACATTATAATTAATCCCTTTTGAATCGCGTGTTCGCTTACACTACTAATTATTTTTACTCTCTAAATGTATATTTTGATATTGAATTTCATTTTGTTGTGTAATCCCAAGCGAAAACATTGTGTTATCTATAAAATGAATAATGATTTATTTAATTTTGATTTTGTTGTGATAAAACACAGCAATAAGTTTCTTCACTCGGCATGTTTTCTTTACAACATAATTAACATAAAAATTATTAAAAGTAATTGAATCCACAACCCCCATAGTATTTTAAACATGACGTCAATTAACTTGCTTCAATGGTCCCCAATTATATTTATTTAAAAGTTATAACTGTACCTAATTGAGGACAAATATTTCTTATAAAACCACAGTGTGCTATTTATACCGAAGAGAAAGTACTGTAGCATTATGGGTTTTAAAAATATGTTTCGTCTTACTAAATATTTCCACGGTTTTGTACGTACAAGAAAGAAGTGACCTAGTGACTAATTTCTGCGCTCTCTACTTATTTTGTAGCAAGAACAGCCAATTTAGCCGAATAAAATATTTCTTTAATACGGTTAAAGTTTGCTAGTGAATTTTATGTACCAATGTGAAATTAAAAATATCATATATGAGGAAGTACAATACCAAATTAATGTTGTATCAAAAGAAATCACCGCTATTTTTAAAGAGTGTCTTTTTTAATAAATTTGAATGTGTATTATAATATATTAATATCCCTCGATTAGATTCCCTCGATCTCCAAAGTTATTTCTTAATGTTCTCAAATTTCTGTGTGAATAAAATCGTCATATCTTCATAACGAACAAATAAGATTGAACGATGATTCATTAAATTTATATCACGAGGTCGAATCCTATTGAGTAATATTGCATTTTATAATGACTAATTGTGGTTGCATATTTTTTTATCTCGAACATTGTGAATCAAATATCGTTGCGTTTATTTAAAACGTGAATATTATGCATATGAATAATGTGTCATAGATCTAGACGCCAATGAGGCGCAGCCGCAGTACGGACGTGACTAATTTCTCATAGTGGTAGTTCGAAATCGTTTTTTAGTCGTTTCACAGCGTTAAGTTACGCTTAATACTTAATATTTGAAATTGGACAAATAAATACTTCTAGATAGAAGTAGCTGTCAACAAACAAAATATATGTACAGGGAATCATATGTAAAAGAAAATTATTTCACTCAACAAAGCAATCATCTACTTATCTAAAACAGTAAAACGAATTATTTATTACAAAAGCCGCCGTGGCGCAGTGACACAGCCTCAGACTGTGGATGTGGCGGTTGTGGGTTTAATTTCCACTCGTAGCAATAAATTACTTACTACGATTTAGTAACAAGACAAAGTGCGACATTCCACAGTGGGGAATTCTATGCAATAATGGTAAAAATCCCTGTTACATGAAATGTCTCATTTGTTTGTCGAAACGGAGTGCTTTAATACTACGCTCCTCTGTCTATCCTGCTTTGCAACATACAGCCTTTTGCTAGACAAAGAACTTAGTGAAAACATAAATACCTACCTAAAACATTAAAATATAAACTAAAAAAATATATCAAGCAAGTAATTGTGAAGAAAACACAAACCACACATTCCTAGAGAAAAAAATAAAAGGAATTAAAAAAAATAACTGTCCCCTTGCCTATTAAATTTGCTTGTAAAGACCATATCACCGAGATCTGTTCTATGCGTCTGACATCTTTGGGCTTTGTTCGCTATAATTTTAGATTCTTTACTTTGAATAACGTCGTGGCCCAGTTAAGAAAAGGCTTTTTATATATAAAAATATATTATATTATGGTCTGTTAACGCGACAATTGAGTTCGATTCCGATTTGGGGAAATTAATTATTTTCATTTCCTCGCTCAACTACAAACAAGAGTAACAAGACAAAACGTGGCGTTGAGTTCTATCTGATGTCTGTTTGACTGCCATTCGGACGAATAAGTATTTTTATTTCATCACTCAGGTTACAAGATAATGCGTGGCGTTGAGTTACAACTCAACCCGCAATGTCTCAAAAATCGGACGACAATTTAGAAACTATACAATTTTCTCTGCCTACCCTGCGTGATCTAAAAAAAAGTGTCTACATTTATTATTACAGTATTAAGTTTATCATATTAAAGAAACCGGTATCGAAAGTGACTCAATTAAGTTTGTTTAAGTATACCAAGCTATAATAGAAAGTTAGGCTTAATCTTTACACTATTATCGCTTACTAATATTCCGTTCCCGGCTTCACTCGTTTGGGAAATATTATAAAATGCTTGTATCTACTAATTTACCAATATTATAAAAATGAATGAAAAACGAATGAGGCCAGTCGTGGCGCAGCGGTACGAGGTGTGTCTGTAAAACCGACTGGTTGTGGGTTCGATCCCCACTCGAGGAGATGAAATATTTACTTAAATTTATATTTCCATTTTTTCGCTCTGGTGTCGAAATTAAGCGCGGCGTTGAGTTCTGCCATTCAACATGAAATACCTCGAAAAATACGATGAAAAGTGTGGAAAGTGTTTCCTCTGCCTGCGTAGGGTATGCGGGATACAGCGTAAAGCTGATTTAACTTATACATATAAATTGAACCACTGTCTATAAGTGGAAACCGCATTAAAACCCGTTGCGTAGGTTGAAAGATTTAGGCGTACAACTCCGCGGTAAGTGACTTTGTTTTATATGATGTAATTTTTTTAGCTTCACGCTGTATGCCGCACATAGCAAGGTAGTCAGACGAAACCTGGGATGCTAGTGTTAAGATACTCCGTTCCCATTAAGAGATATCCGTTTACTCTTTCTACCGAATTCTTGAGGCATTGCATGTTGTATTAAGTGACGGAATTCCATGCCGCGGTTTGCCTTATTACCAGAGCGAGGAAATGAAAATATTTAATATTTCATTTCTCCTAGTGGGAACCGAACCCACAGCATTGTGTTTACAGTCAAAAAGATTCAAAAAGCAAATCAAGTCTCCATAAGTAATGTATAAATAAATGAAAGTACGATTTAAGAAAGTGACTTGTGACATTACTTTCAAATCTCTCTATAAGATACACCTATAAGATAATATAAGCAAAGATTAAGCAACAATACAATATAGTTTAGGCCAGTCGTGGCGCAGGGGCACAAAGTGCGACTGTAAAATCGACTTATTGTGGGTTCGATCCCCACTCGAGGAAATAAAATATTTATTTACATTTATATTTTCATTTCTTCTCTCTGGTGTCGAGGCAGCGCGGCGTTGATTTCCGCCACTCAACACGCAATGCCTCCAGAACTCGGCGGAAAGTGAGGAACGGAGTGTCTTAACACTAGGTTCCCTCTGCCTACCCTGCAGTGTGACGGGATACAGACAATATACTTTGATGGAAAGTCATAAGTTTCATAGGCGTTTTGTGAGCGAGGAACTAAAATTAAAGTAGTACGCCGAGCGAGAATCGAACCCAAAACAATATTAAACCGTACAATTATATAAATCTTAACATAAAATTGAGAATTTTATATTTCTTTCCAACCGTCTTAAGTATTCTAGTTGAGGAAAACACTTATAAAAATTAATGTAAATAATATATGAGGTCTTCAGTAAAAGTGGCTTAACCTTAATAAAATGAAAGATATTAAAAAGAAAATTATATTAGACCGGTGGAAAATAGGTTAGCGGTAGATAGAGGCCGTCGTGGCGCAGTGGCACAAGTGGATTGTGGGTTCGATTCCCACTCGGGAAAAGAAAATATTTTATATTTTCATTTCTTCGCTGTGGTGACGAGGCAAAGGGCGGCGTTGAGTTCCGACATTCTTTAGCGATGAGTCCAGAATGTGGTGGAAAATGGGGAAAGGATGTGTCTTAATGAGAACGAAGTGTATTAACACTAAGTTCCCAAGTTTATTCTGCTGCGGCGTGAAGCAAAAAACAAAGTTGTTCACTCTCATAGATAGCGAAATTCGACGAAAGCAGTGTGAGATATTAGTTTGACGTGTCTCCGTATGTGTCTTTCTGTATTTGTATAGTCTTATTTTTTAATATTAGTGTATAGTTCAGATTATTCTTATTAAGAAATTCTAAGACGATAATTTTACTATCGGGTCCTTTAATAGACCGTCCATGTAACGTAAGATGACCTACTTTGTAGAAGTAGGTAATGAACATAAAAAAGTCGATATGAAAACCAGAAATAATGTTGCAAGAAATGTTTCGTTTTTTATTTTTTTCTTCATACTATATCCTGCATGTAGAAGAACAGAGTGATGTATGGCACAGCACTGGAGCAAGGAATTGCAAATTCTTTATTCCCCTGAATGGGAATCGAACTAACGACCGTTGTGCTTACAGACGACACCGTGTCACCGTGTTGCTATGACGACTATTACTAAATGGTCGTCAAAATCAAATATTTTCCAATTTCAACATCATCACATAAATACGAACACATGTCAAACTGATTACTTTTTTTGAAGTCGGAAAATTTTCTCCACATATTAAATGTATGAAAATGATGTAATACAAACAATGCATTAATTTCACAATTATAATCATACACAAAACAAAGCTATCGTATTTGAAGCCGCGACTAATTTCAATTTCACATCTACTGACCTAATGTGATAAACTTTTATTACCTTTTCTACTTTATAGCTACATATACATAGGTACATACTATTATATTGCTTCCGTAAACACATACAATTTGTTTTACTTTTATATATTAGATTGTATTAACACCGTAGGTTCACATTGTATCCCTCATAAAGCAAAATAGGAAGAGGGAAGGTCTTGTTGTTAAGAAAATTAAAATATCAATTCCCTGGAGAATTCACAAAATAGATCGAATAGGAGTCGAACCCACAATGTTTTCGTGTTCTACATTATGCCGCTGCGACACGACGGACTCATCTTTATAATAGTTAAATTTTAGCGCTTAATTTCATTTTCGTGGATTTGGCAGTCCACAAATACCCTGTTTTTTTTTAGCTTCACGCTGTATCCCGCATAAAGCATGGCCAAGGGGACCTGGGAACCCAGTGTTAAGACATTCCGCTACCATTAAGATACTTTTGTTTCCGTCAAATAGAGGCATTGCGTGAATGGCGGAACTATACGCCGCGCTTCGCCTCCTTAACAGAGCAAGGACGTGAAAATATTTAATATTTTATTTCTTCGAGTGGGAATCGTCTTCAAGTGACAATATGTGGCGTTTAGAGATGGACGCTTGTGCCCCTTCACCACAACACTAACCTCAGTTGGCAGAGAAATTTCGGGAAATCGTCTCTTATTGCTGCCCTGTGCTCTCCAAAGAACCTACACTCCAAGTTTCAGCGTTCTACGCCGCATCCCCTACACATTGTTTATCAATCACTCAGTAACGGAGGAGTTCTTTCTATAAACTTACATACATTTTCTACTATAAATAAACAACATTCTATTCAATTCTATACTATTCTATTCTATAATTGATTTACGCGTCCCACAATCGATTTACATGATTTAATGTTAATTGCTATGGTTTTGTGGCGTGATGTATGGCGCTAATGGCCGGTACTGAGTTCACCATATTTGAAATTATGAAGGACAAGAAGTCAAAAACTAGTATATCTACTAAATAAGGAAAAAATATAGGCATTACATACACTATACAATATGCAATTATATAGCATATTAGTTGTTTCCTAGAATAGTAGTGTAGAAACTAGTTTATTTATCGCGTTAGATTAGAATCAATTCCAGTTCTAAATTTAGTGACAATGTAGCCTAAAAACTTAAGTTGATCAGACCATCTGATAGGTGAGCGGACGACCAATTTTTCGAAGCTGTCATCTCCACATCCCATTATGTGTCCAAGGAAGATGTATCCTGCATATTACATTATAGTCAAAGGGAATCTGTTGTTAAGACATTCTGTTACCCACGCATTTTGCACAATTTTCGAGACATTGCGTCATAAAAATAATTCATTACCAGTAGTGAGATTCGAATATTTAAATTTACATGACGTTAGTTTGTTAGTATAAAAATAATTACAAAAATATATTACTAGTGTAGTTTATTTGATTTGAAAACATTGAATTCATTCAATAAATTCTTTCTGTATCATCAAAGGATTAAATTTATACTTTTTATTGCTGCGCTATCGAAATGTTTTTATTAAATGACTGAATAAACTAACAAATATAAAATAATAACTATGAGTACATTTGAGGCCAGTCGTGGCACAGTGGCACGAAGTGTGACTGTAAAACCGACTGGTCAATGCCCACTCGAGAAGATGAAATATTTACTTAAATTTATATTTCCATTTCTTCGTTCTGGTGTCGAGGCTAAGCCCGGCGTTGAGTTCTGCCACTCAACACGCAATGCCTCCAGGATTCGGCAGAAAGTGGGGTACGGAGTGTCTTAACACTAGGTTCCCTCTGCCTACCCTGCTGTGTGCGGGATACAAGCTGAAGCGTGAAGCTGATTTAATTTAATTTAATTTTAGTACATTTGAAATTCAAAAAATACGCTGTTGCGTAGCGGGATGGAGTCAGATACTATGGTTGTTAGTTCGATTCTCGCATGTTTTAATTTATATTATTTTATATTTATTAAGAAAACGTATAAAAATTTGAACGTAAATAAGTTGTGGTTCAAATCCTGCTACGTTAAAATTTTTGTACATTTTCTGCGTAAGTATTTTTCTTTCCTAAGTGTGAAAAAACACTTAAAATGTTAAAAATATTTATATTTTTTTTATTGCACCGCTTTGGACATAACCTAAGCGTGGCGTTAAGTTTCACCGTGTTACGAACATAAGACGAAAATTGGAAACCAAGTGTCTCAAAACTAGATTCCCTATGCCTACCCTGACAAGCAGGAAAAAGCTCGAAACTCTGTATATGGAAAATCCGTCAAAAATCTAAAAACATGGTCGCACCAATTATTTACAGAATAGTGGTTCTGTCGACGCACCATTCTGAATTATTTTGAAATCGTGCAAAATCCAACATTTGTTTTGTACAATTTCACTTTATACTTCATGTATGAAAAAATCTCAAAATTACTATTTTTTGTTTAAAATAGATGAAGCTTTTAACAAAAATGTATACAGTATTGATTTATAGAATACTATATTTTGTTCGTAACTCTGCTGTTGTACACTTTGAGTTTATTATCAGCTTCACGCTGTATCCCGCACACAGCAGGGTAGGCAGAGGGAACCTAGTGTTAAGACATTTCGTTCCCCACTTTCTGCCGAATTCTGGAGGCATTGCGTGTTGAGTGGCAGAACTCAACGCCGCGCTTTGCCTCGACACAAGAGCGAAGAAATGGAAATATAAATTTAAGTAAATATTTCATCAGCTCCTCGACTGGCCTCACTTTGAATTTAAATGAAAAATTTTGGTTTTTCGGTATCCACTCAAGGAAATAAATAGTAAATAAATGTTTGTTAGTACAAGCAGCGATGAATTCCGCAAATATCAAACGCAAAATCAGGCGAAAAGAAATAACGTAGTGTCTTAACACTAGTTTCTCTCCAACAGTAGGTACTTGTAGTTACGGAAAATGTAAAAATTTGGACCTAGAAAGGACCAAAGATATGTACTTTAATGCTTTTAGATTCACTAACATAAGCCTAGAGGCCGTCGTGGCCCAGGGGTACAAGGGTGTGACTGTAACGCGACGGTTGTGGGTTCGATCCCCACTCGAGGAACAATATCTGCCCCAAATTGATTTATTCACACACGCACATGCACACAATATTTATTTTATTTATTTATCACTGTAAATGAAAGGTACATACATAAAGTAGCGGATTTGACTGTTTTAATGCGAAATATTTTTTCACTCTAAGCCCTATGGCTGTAGCTTCGATTCCAATTCAGAGATAAATTTACATTTTTTTCTTTTTGAAAAGAAAAAACGCGAAGTTATTTTTTTTTGCCAAAACGCAATGTCTCGAAAATTTCAAACAGAGGGAGGGACCTAACACACGAGAATTGCTACCTAAGATAGACTCTGAAGGAGCGTGGCGCTCTATGAAACTGCTTTTTGTTAGTAATAAAAAAAAACTACTGCTACCACTCCTTATACAATACTAGTTCAAGCAATTATAATCTCAT